>JAQZBX010028165.1:0-27939 GCA_029593785.1 Cabassous unicinctus
TTATTATTTACTATTTTGAAAAAATCTCATACATTATATAATTTTATCCAAAAATGTTGGGACAAACCAAAATTATATACCTCACTGCCATTAATATATCAAATATGAACAATAATGACTTAATATATTAAAAATCAAGCCAGTGTTCAAATTCCATTAAGTTTTTAACTACATTTTATATAATATAGTTTAGAATTAAAATAAGGCAATTGATTGGATCAGTTGCTATGTCTTTAAAGATGATTTAATCTGTTGGTTTTCACTTTATATCTCTTATTTGTTTTAGAAACTGGATCATTTTCTCCATGTAACCGTAATCTGAATTTTACTTATTTCATTCCAAGTGTACAGTAAACTCATAAAACCTATTCTGAAAATTCAAAGACATAAGAAATGTAAGGTAATTAGCCTGAGGATTGGTACATGGTCAACAATCAATATAGGCTATCATTATTAGTAGTAACTAACCTTGTGTAGTTTTTAAGCATTTTGGCAGAAAAAAACTTATTAGCTATAGTAAAATATATTAAAATTGTTTTATTTAGATCAACTGTATAGGTAATGGAAAGAGAATCGATCACTTCATGAAATGAGCATCGCTAAAATAATGAATATTATAGTTCTGAGCATTCAGATCTATAATATTTTTACTACAATAATTTTGTTTTTAAATCTGGAATGATAATTCACATAAAAAGAGAAAAATAATTTAAAATACCGTTGTTTCTTTTCTTTTCTTTATTTTGGCTTAATTTTCTTTCTTCACCAATAGAAAAGAAACCAAACAAAGTAGACTGTAACTACAAATGCTAACACTAGAAATGATGGTGATATAATCTCCTTATTCTATTATTATGCTGTTAATGGTTAAAATATTACAAATATCGACTTCTAATGAAGCAGTGACCTTCAAAATATTTTGTAAATTAGTGAGTAAAAAGAAAAAATAAAATAGATTAGCAAACAGATTTAATATATTATGGAGTATAAGGAATTTTCATCCCATCCCACAACATCATAGCTATAAATAGATTTACTAATTATATATAATCATCATGAAAATGTTAAAAGCTATATAGAATTATTAGGATTTCAGATAAATATAGATAATAAGGAAATCTAAAATGAAGTTATTAATAAATTTTATTTCAGTGACTAATATATTTTCATTTAATTAAGATTGTACTATAATATTTTTATTTGCAATATTTGAAGATCAAATTAACATGAAAAATGTTTTGAGTATGTTCTGTGTTTGTGTGAGAAGGAGAGAGAGAAAGAGAGATAGAGAAACTTTATTATATTAATAGATTGTCATTCTATTATATTTGAAAACCTTTCAAGAGCAAATTTTTTTCAGTAGTGGGTAATATATAACTGCTAGTTTATGCTATTCATTCAACAACCATTTTAAACAATTACTGTGTGGCAGTAGAACATTAAGATCAAGATATATTAAAACAAAAATGACAATATTTTATGTAGCAACCAAACATGTATATCTACAATTACAGTAACAACTGTAAAGTAGTAATGTGAATACGTTGAGGCTATAGTCACATTCTGTAGACATCTTAACCTTTACTTAAAACCTTATCATTCTAAAACTAATCCTGTTACCCTTCCATTGTTAAAATAAACAACACAATACAGAACTCCAGTATTTACTTCAAAGGGGAAGTATAATAAGTGATAAGAAATTATAATAACCATGTCCTGAACATTATAAAGAATTTAGATGCCTCCACATAAGTCCATATTAATGAGTTCTTACTGTGATAAAAATTTGTTCTCTGAGTTTGTGTCTTTTTAGCAATGAACTGTAGCATGTCTCTCAAGTGCAGGGCACAAGATATTTTTGAGAGGCTGGGGAATACAGCATCATTTGTGATGAGGAAAAGTGAGCATGGCCAGATAGGAGGAAAGAGAGTACAGAGAGGATATCACTTTGACTTTCAGAATAGAACACTTTGTGTAATTTATTTTACCCGATTTCTCTTTCCCTTTTTCCCATTCCAATTATCTCTCTTATTCAACTCCTATTACAGATCTCAGCCTCTGGCAAAAGTGGCACACGAGAAGGATTCCTCAGAGGCCGAAGCGTGCGCTCATCCCGGATTGCCCAGTAGCCCCTCTAAATTGTGTGACTTGAATTCCCAGAGCACATCACCTTTACAATAGCAGCTGGTGACCCTAAAATGATAAGTAGACATAAAATGTCCCGATTGCTTATGGTAACTTTATGTGCACCAAGGTCATTACAATCCAGTTATCTGTTTAGGAATCCCTAATGAGAAATTGTACTGAGTTTTACCTATCTTCTGAATGAGTCTGAAACTCCAAAATGCCTTGTGAAATCAGAAGAGTGAATTTGAAAATACAGATCATCTCCATGACAGCAGTGTCTTTAATCTTTAGTTATACATTGTGCATTCATTAGACTATAAATTAAACAATAATTTGTGTGGGTGCAATGGCTAAACAGAAAATGAGATGCAAGCCCAAGGAAGTTATGGCTCCAATTCTACATAATTAAGCCTGCAGGGAGAGGTGGAAAATGGGGAATAAACTAAATAGACCAGCAAAGGAAGTCTGAACTTCTTACTAATCACAAAATTATTAGAACTTTTCTTGTTATTCTATTCAGTAAGCAGAATCCCTCTTAGACAAAACTTAATCATCATGAGTTTCATCTTCAGCTAACAAAAATTGGAGACTATCTGATCAGTAATTAGTTCTACTTCTAAGGTTTGTAATTAAAACTGTTTGCCATCATTTATCTTTCTTTGGTTTCAGTAGCTTGATATGTTAGGACTGATAGAGATAAATGAGCAGGGTACAGAATCCTAGGTGGATCCTTCCCTCAGTCTCACTCTACCCAAACAGTAGATGGCCCCTACCCATCACTATGTAGCTGTAAAAGTTCATGAACCTACTATGAGCTGTGCATTTTACATGCTTTCATTCAATTCTCAACAGCTCAGAAATTTGCAATTATTTTGCTATTATTTTCCCTGTTACATAGAGGAGGAAACCAAGGCTTGAAAAATGAAGTAATTATCTTGAAGTCCCATTGATAATAATTAAAAAGCAGGAATTTGAAACCCAGTGTTTTCTGACTTGAAATCCCATTGTCTCTCTAGAATAAACTCCAACCTTATGGATAAAGTATGCATTATAATAAAGAAAAAATTCTGTTGTCAGAATAGAAATTTATTGCCCTTTAGTAGAGAAAATTTGCTGCCTTTCTGAATTCACTCAAAATCACAATCATTATTTAAAAGCCACCCACTGACATAAATAAATATTGTATTTGAATGAGAATGTATAAAGATTAATTTAATTAAACTGAGGAGGGATGTTAAACACCCAATTTGGAGACTGGCAGATATATATTGAAATATTATGCAGATATTTTGAATTAACCATATCTAACCATGCCTAAAAAGAAATCATTTGAGACCTGGAAAGATAGTACCCTTAGCTAAGATAACATATATTTTTGGTGATCCAATGTGCTACATTAAATTAGTCATGTATCACTGAGTGACAAACCACCCCAAAACATGTTGTTTTAAAACAAAAGTAATGATTTGTTGCCCCTCATGTTGTTTGTTTGTGGGTCAAAATTTCAAGCAATGCATGGCAGAGACATAATACATGGGGATTCAGCAAAAGGACTCAAAATCTGGTTGTATATCATCGATGACTCATTCACTCACAAATCTAACAGTTGGTATTGGCTATAGGCTAGGAATCTAGCCGGGGCTTTGGTCTGGAAAATTTTTCATAGGCTTTCCATGTGACCTGTTCTTCCTTACAACGTGTTGGCTTGGTTCCAAGAGCATGTGTCCTGAAGGATGGAGAGATAGAGGGAGAGAAAGATAGAGAGAGAGACAGAGAGAGAGAGAGAGGTGAAACAATGTTGGCTTTTCTGTCCTAGCCCTTGAAGTCAAGCAGGATCACTCCTGCCATATTCTATTCCTTAGGCAGATGCACACGTCTGCGCCGGCTCACGTGGAGGGAACAATAATCGTCACCTCTTGACAAAGGCCTATCAACATCACACTATAAAAAGATTATGTTAGATAGAGCATTTAATATGTCAAAGTTTGCCTTTTGAATATCTCTAACTCATTGCCTCCCTCAAGACCCCAATGATTTATACCATTATGGTATCAGCTCAAAGCCCAATATTTCATGATGTAAACAAGATCCTGAAGCAGAGGAATCTATTTTGGTGCAGTTCCTGGAGTACAGTTCAAGTACAGTTCCTTGTATTATGAAGCCTCATGAAATAAAGAGAGAAATAAATATGCCCCATACATCCAAAATACAATGGTTGTACAGATATAGCATAATTACCATAGATACTCCTATTTAATAAGTGAGAAATGTAAAGCACACAGGAGTCAGGGGTTCATAGAAATTATGAAGTTTAGCTGGCTCATGATGCCTGACAATTCCGTGAGGATTCAGTCCTACTTCCTGGGAATGGTTTTTCACAGCTCTTTGATACATTTTCTGGTTTCTTGATTCTACCTTCTGATTCACCTTTATTTTTCCTATAAGAAATGGCCAATGTTTGTAACTGATTACCATAAAAACAAAGATATATTTTTTTGCCAGCTTCTGTTAACCTTTCTTTCACTTTCCTTTACACTCTTCTTATCACATACTCAATGGTCTTCAGATATCTGCTAACATTCTCTCCAAGGTTATTTCAGCTCCCACCTGCTTCTTATTCGCAAAACTACTGTATCAGTCAGCCAAAGGTGTGCTGATGCAAAGTACCAGAAATCTGTTGGCTTTCATAAACGGTGTTTATTTGGGATAGAAGCTTACAGTTACTAGGCCCTAAAGAGTTCAACTCAAAGTATCATAAGAGGTACTTTCTCACCCAAAGTCATCGGCCATTTACTGATGCAAGATGGCAGGCGACATCTGGGAGGATTCAGCTTCCTCCTTCTTCTTAAGGCTCCGTGGTCCAAGCAAGAGAGTGAGTCAGAAACTACATTGCCTTTTGTGATACTTTATTACCTATATGCCTCATAAAGTCATTCAGGATTATTTATGCCACATTCTTCTAGATGAAGCAATTATTACCCTCTCTATGGAATGGCTTGATGAAATTCTTCTGTAAAATATCAATATAAACATCATTTATATGGCTGTCTGCAAGCAAAAGTCTCCATTCTGTTAACCTGGGGTGACAATCTGTAGCAAAATATTTGAGATAGTAAGGGTGAGACATGATTGAAAATATGCACACTCATGGTTTAAAGTCATACAGGCATATGTTCTGTATTCACTTCTCTCAAAAATCTGTGCATTTAATGGTGGCTCAAGAAAAGACACTGATTTTATGGCCATAAAGTTTCAGAAAAGAGAAAAGTGACTAACTTACCCAAAAATATTCTAGCAAAAATACTAGAAAATTTAGACTCTAGTGATGACCTAAGGACTGCACTGCTTGTACACTGGTGGAAAATAAAGTCTGGATGCTTGTATACACACATACCTAAAGGCAGACCACAAGAAAAGGTAATAAAGAGTAAGGCAACAGATTTACATTCTGGGTGAACAGCAAATAAAAAGTACTTTCCTGCTAAGAAGGCTTCATTTTTCTCACAAGAAGCTTTAACAATGCCTATCATTTATTGCATCCTTGGCACTTAAGATAGGTGAATGGCAGGGAGAACAAAAATCAAGTAGCCATTATCATTACCATCATCTTCATTCATCAACCACACATCACTGCTTTGTGCATATGTTGAACAAAAAAAAATATCCACGATTAAGTCTGGATTGATGGATAATTTTAGCTACCTCATAGGCTTTCCCAGTGAATGACCTCTTAGAAGCGATTAGAACTCATCATAAAATCCGTCATTAGTGCAATCAGTAGAATTCCATTACATTTGCTGCTTATTTGTCAAATGTGTTCCAATTGAAAGCTGTAAAAGAAGCCTCCTGTGCTTTGTCTCCCGCAAGGGAGACAATATGCCGGCAACCATTAGTCACATCATGAATGACAAACTGACTAGGATAAGGCAAACGATGGCTGGTCCACACAGCGTTCTGTGTTCTTATAGGAGAGTGAGCTGAACGCCACACGAATCTTCTAGGCTCCTTTTTTTTTGCTGGAAGATTTTTATATATTCCATAAGTGCTTTTGGATAGAATGATTTTCATCATGCAAGCCTAAAGACACCACTGGTACAGTTAGTGGTTTTAAAATATTTATTTTCTACCTGCTGACTTGCTGAAAGTTTCCAAAATACTTTTTCTAATATCCCCTTGATCCATATGGGAGTGTAAATGAGAACTGTGAGCTAGTGGAGCTTGGTTGAGGCCTGCTGAGTGCTATGTTATCAGTGGTGATTTCAAAGTTCAGCATTAATAAACATTCAAGTCTATTTCCTATTAAAAGGAGTTCTTTCACCTTCACCATAATCCTCTGGACTGAAAAAGAAAAATTCATTGCTGCTGACTTTGAATTTGAATAGAGGACATTTTAATTTGAAGCTAAACTCTAGATGGGCAAATTTATATCCAAACAGTGGTAAAATAGCACTTGGAAAAAGACTTTTAGGCTGTTGTTTATTTTTCCTTTGCTCATTATTATCCTCCCAGTGTCTCTCTGCAGACTGAAAGTACAATATGCAGGCAGATGTGGACAATTTGGGTATAATATCTATAAAGAGGTGGGAACCTTGGGCAGCCCATCTCCCTTACTCCACCCTCATGAACAGAAAAGGAATCAAAACCAGGTATCTTGCCCAGTATATTATAGAACTGACTACAAGCCATTGGATTACAAATAACATTTTTTATTTTTAATACTTTTCAAAAATAAATTTCATATCTTGATATTTTAGGTGGAACATTTGTAGTTAAAATTGTGAGGAAAGCAACATCAATCAATGTTGCCATGGTGTTCTATATTATCTAGTCATCAGAATGCATAACATTAGAGACACTGATTATTGCTGATGCCTGTACAGAGTGGTCACCAGTTCAAGTTAATCAATAAATTTATCATTCGCATGTGGAATACTTCCAAGCAAGCCTAGAGTGAAGTGCCTTAGCATCAATGGATTCTATATGAGTAAGAACAGTCTGGGTGGCATTTATGTAATGTTTCTAATTGAAAGTACATTGAGAAGCTCTACCCTTTTTAAGTTGTATAAGCATATAGAGGCCTCCAGTAATGAAATATTAAACTTGACTGAGTTAAGCATATGAAAATTACATTTACCAACACATTAGTGTTACTTGTTTTCCCTGAGCTCCACGTGCCTCACTTGTATGGAGCATGATTTTTTTTTTCTGGTCAGCAGGAGCTTCACTCTTGGAACTATTCCATGGCTTTCACAAAATGATGAGGAATAGATTCTCAGTGTTAACTAGCTCACTAACTGTACATTAAAGTGTCTAATATGTCATGTCCATTCAGTTTGAAGCATCCGTCAATACGGTTCCTAATCCATTGGATAAGGATAAACATTTCACTGTATTTTACAAATGAATTTCGATAATTTCAAATTTATCTCCAGGCACTGGATTTCAAAGCTACATAAAATTCACAATTTTATTGAGATGTGATAGGCAGAACAAAGGTCCAACAAAGATGTTGTTTTAGTTTCCTCCTTGCTATAAAGCAAATGCCATGTAATGGGTTGATTTAAACAATGGAAATTTATTAGCTCACAGTTTTCAAGCTAGGAGATTTCCAAATCAAGGTGTCGTCAAAGTGATGCTTTCTCCCGTAAGACTGGTGTTCTGGTGCTGGCTGGCAAAGACCGGTGGTTTTGGCTTTTATGTCACATGGCAATGCACAAGGCAGCCTCTCCTGTCCTCTCTCTTTCTCCCAGATTCCCTTGACAGTCGGTTTCTGGATGCTCCCTCTGTGGTTTTTTTTCTATCTCTGTGAACTTCCCACCTTGGGCCACATGTTATCTGAAGCAACCTCATCAAAAGATCCTGTTTACAAGTGTCCACACACACAGGAATGGATTAAGTCTAAGAACATGTTTATCTGGGGCACATAGCTCTAAACTACCACAGATGCCCACACACCCATCCCCTGGCACCTGTAAATGTTACCTTAAATGAGGAAAGGGACTTTGCAGGTGTGATTAAATTAAGGATCTTGAGCTGGGAAGATTACTCTTTTATTTGGGTGGGTCCAATGTCATCAAAATGATCATTATAGGAGAGATTCTGGAGGGTCAAAGAAGGAGATGGGAGGATGTAAACAGAACTCAGTAATGGGACCAGGAACCAAATGATTCAGGCAGCCTCTGGAAGCTGGAAAAGGCAATGAAATGGATTCTCCCCTTTAGCAGCCAGAAGGAATGCAGCCTTGCTGATACCTTGATTTTAGCCCTCTAAGACCCATTTTGAGCTTCTGATCTCCAGAGCTATAAGATAATTATTTTGGGTTGTTTTAAGCCACTAAATTTGTGGTAATTTGTTACAGCAGCAATAGGAAAATAATATAGGACATAAAGAGCATTTTTAACAACAGGAACACAGGATTGCTTAAATTTTTTATATGATTTCTCTCTGTATCCTCTTATCCTATAAACAAGTTCAAGGCCTTTATGCTTAAAGTGATGGGAGGTGGAGGAAGGGCTTGATGTGACCTTGCTTTGCCATCAAGCATATTAACTTGTAGTTTTCTTTACTATCCACCTTAATCAAAGCAATAACCAACATTACAGCATTTGCTCTTTTATCTCTCACTCATTCTTCATATTTGTCACACTGACTTCTGTCTACACTACTTTGTTGAAGTTTCTCTCACATTCATGAAGTCCATTATGTTCTGCAAAGTCCATATCCTATTCAACTTCTCTAGATCTCTGAATGATGTTTTTCATTCTCTTCTTCAAATTCACTTCAACCCTGGAATTTATGACTTAGAATGTTCCTGACCTGCAATGACTTATCACCAGTTTTTCTCTGTTTCCATGGCTGATCTGACTTCCTTTGCTCAAAGTAAATGCAAGCATTTAGAAAGGTTCTGTTCAAAACCATGCTCTCTTCTTGCTCTATACCAGGAGTTACCAGAATTTTTCATCTGTTTAAGCCTTTCTGTGAGTATGTTTGTCTTAAAAAATCCAATGGAACACGCCAATATATAAATTATTTGATCAATGAATATGTGTGTCCTTTGAAAATTTAGCAACATAAAACACAGATTGAAAATCAAACCACCCCTTTTATTCCTTTTTACTTCTCAAACACCACACCCCTCTTCATAAGAAGCCATAAGGCCATTTAAAATGTAATATGGTATGTTTCCCTGTTTCAATTTCCAGTCTTTATTAATAATTTATTATTAATTGTAATTATATAAAAATATATTTATAATTAATTATTAATGAACTCATTCATATGATTCTGCCGTTTAGTTCAGTGTCCCATGTAAACCTCAAATTCAATATTCCAAAAATTAAATTGGTCATTTTAAATCCCTTATTCATTAAAATCATCATGTGCTGCAATTTACTAAGCTTTGAAACCTCAGAATTATGCTTGTTTTTTCTTGCCTCACCCACAGTCATCATGTCATATCAATTTTTCAAAAATGATTCTCAAAATAAAAATAAAAATAATAATAATTTAAAATAAAAATAAAAAATTAAAAAATTAAAATAAATAAATATAAATCAATTTAAAAAAAAGAAAAAAATTTTTTTTTTGTTTTTTCCCATTTTCTTTTTTTGAAAATCCCAATCCATTAATTATATTTTATATTTAGTTCTTTTTTTCTAAGTTTCCTTGTATTTTGTCTCTTGCATTTAAGCTTATCACTATTATTTCATTTTACTATTAATTGTATTTGGTTATTATATGGGCTTCATCTTCAAGGACGGTTTTGGTCACAGAAGGGTTACAATGGGGGCTACAGAGGATCATTGCTTGGGGATGTCTGGGACGCGGGATTCATGGGAGTAAGTTCATCGGAATATACAAGAAAGATATATAAAATTGTTCAAATGATCGAGGGATGGGGCATGGCCACGGTGGGTAGACAATCACTCAATAAATGAGGGAATACTGAATTCCCAGCCTGGAGAGCTCTGCCACATTCTCCAAGGGAGCAGCAACAGTCCCCCGAGTGCAGGGGCAGTGTCTGGCAAAAAAGGATGGCCCACTAATGGGTTCTTGTTATTGATGACTAGCCTTATGAGACTTTGCTCTTGTAATTGAAACTTGGCCTACTGTTATGGGTTCCCTAAGAGTTGCCACCTAAGAGCCTCCTTGTTGCTCAAATGTGGCCTCTCTCCAAGCCAAACTCAGCATATGAATGCATTATCTTCCCCCCAACGTTGGACATGACTCCCGGGGATGAGCGTCCCTGGCAATGAGGGACTAATACCAAGTGCCAACTGGAAACACCACTGGTAAAAAACCTTGAATAAAAGGGGGAAAAGGTAAAGACATATGAGTTCATGTGGCTAAGAGACTTCAAAGAGAGTCGGGAGGTCATCCCAGAGGTAACGCTTACACACACCTCAGTAGGATCTCATGGAACACCAAAGTGGATATCACCCCACACAGAGGGACTCCTGAGGGCTCATGAGACACCTAGGTCCTATATTCGGGGGGATAGCCTCAGAGATTGATGCCTTATCAGTGAGCTCTACTTTGGAATCTGTGCTCTTGAGATTGACAGAGTTGGACTCAAATAAGTCCTCCCTGCACATAGTCCATCAGTCCCTTCTTTTCAAACCTATATGTGAGACTCGGATTTGTAGGTGTACTTCCAGAGACTGGAGCCTCTGGCCTGCCTATGTGCCAGCTGTGCCTGGAATCTTGGTGGAGTTGCAACTCCTACTCTATAGCTCAATGGACTCACCCAAGTCCCCTGGTGAGGAGATGACGATGATGGATAACAACCATCCCAGGGAATGTAGAGAGCCTGCAGCTGAAGGCAGGATAATCCCATCCACCGTATCCATGGGATATAAGCCCACTCTCACTTGGAGATGGAGTGGACATCACGATTCCAGTCCCCTCAGGACTGGGGGAAGAGCTATGGACTAGAGTAGACTTAATGGTATTCTGTTGTAGACATATTGGGTTTCAAGCAATAGAAGAAATTATAACACTGAGGTGAAGTCAGTGGCCACTAGACACTTTCGGGGCGTGGAGGGGAAGGGCAGTTGTAATACAGGGGCTTTTTCAGGACTTGGGGATTGTCCTGAGTGACGTTGTGAAAACAGATATAGGCCATGTACATCAGCGTATACCATGCAGAACTGTGGGGGAGAGAGTGTGGTATACGATGTGAACTGTGGTCTATGCTTAGTGGCAAAGCCCCAGGATGTGTATATCCATTGCAGGTGTTGTGCCACACTAATGAAAGATGTTTATTTGAGATGTTATGGGAGGTATGGGAGGTGGAGATCATGGGAATCCCTGTAATTTTTGTGTAACATTTATGCAATCTAAGCATCTTTTAAAATATGTATATATATAAAAATAACATTTATGTAAGCAAGTGCACATATATGCATATATATCTATATATCATTTTACAAATATTGGTTTGTATTTTGAAAAATTTGATTTTTACCCACAATAAAAAAAAATATCTAACCAATACTTCAGTCCACAAATTAGACAAATTGATAACAAGATAATCTGCGTTAAAATTGCATTTTCCCCTTTTCTCTTTGTAAAGTAGAAATAAAATGTTGAGAATAAGAATGTCAAAAAAAAAGAAAAGATTCTCACTTTGCTTCTTCCTCCTCTTTGTTTAATTATTTTCCTAGTTTAAATCTTGCCAAATTTATGTGAATACTCTCCTGTTTTACCTCAAATTCCTCTGCCACCTTCCAATTTATCATTCTCGAAAAGCCAAAGCTTCATCCCAAAACACAACCCTGAACATTCTTCTTTCCTGCTCAGAAACAACAGAAGGTTCCCATTTGCACACATAATGTAGTCTGAGTTCAAAGAAAGTTGAAAGCTTTTTATAATGACTCCATCATAAGTTTTCAGTGATGGTAATGACCCTCTTAGAAAGATTACAGTGGATAACTTAGAGTTCCTTGAACATACCTCCATCTTTGTTCTTCTGGTACCACTGCTTCAGCTCCTTCACTTACTCCCCTACCATCTCCCTGCAACCCATAGAATTCTTGAAATCCTACAAAGGGGAGCTCACTTGATATGCATTTCATGGAATCTGTACCACAGCTAGGTATACTATCTGAGTTGAAAATAGAAGGTAAAAATAATGAAAATTATATAATTTCTGAAATATATATGTATTGAAATATTTGTTTTAGTACAGATCTCCAAATCTCACTTAAAATAACTTTAAAAAATAAAATGATTTATTAAAAAAATAACTTACACAAGCCCAAGTTAAAACCCTCCTTTTCTTTTGCAGGATTATATTCCAAAATCTTTCTGCCAGTAATAGTTGCTTACCAGAGTTGTGGTTTACTTAATGTTTTCTGTGAGGGCTTTATAATGCATCAGCTTGGGAATTCAGTTTCCTCTATTCTCAGGTTAGGGTTGGCTACAAGATTCTTGGGATATTTGAGGATGGAAGGGAAACAGTAACCATTGTACAGCTCACTCATATTGTTGCTGATTTGCTGATTAACCTTATTGTCTTGAAGCAGGAGCTGTGCCTGCTACTCCTCTCCCCTCCCCTGGATTCTTTTTCATTATCACTGATTCTTGGAACAGGTGTTCATAGTTAGCTCCACCCTGGCTTCAACAAGACCAGAGATAACAAGAATGGGCACAGCTTTCCATCCATCCTCTTGGGTTCCAGATCATACGTGTGGGATGCACCCTGTTTGTGATCTATGGATGGGCTGCCCTGGAGACTACAAACTCCTGAGTCAGACAGCAACCTTACAGATACTGCTTGGCTGGCTGCCACGTTTGCATATGCCATGATTCTCTCTAACAAATCTACACAGTCACACAAATGATATTCTACTGGTTTTGCTATTCAAGTAGAACTTTGACTGGTACACTTTGAAAGCTGGAGTATCTGTCACTCAAGTTATTGCATAATTTCCTAGCGATTTTAAACAAACTGCAACTAAACTTTAGAGGACATGTTTACAAAAGAGTTCAGATCATCATAGTATACATATATTCATTTACAAAATATTTTTCAAAAGCAAATCATTTAAAAACCAGATTGATAATAAACAACAAAATGACAAAGACATGCTATCATGCTGAAGAATTGCTTTGTTTTCAATAAACAAAATTCAAAATTGTAATTCAGTTCCTTTAAGAAAATGTATTAATAATTGTGTTTATACACAGATTTATAGTATATTAAATCATTATCTTATTTTATCTTGCTTGAATACAATTATGAATTAAGTATATATTTGACAAACTTACCCTTTATTCAGTAAGCATATTTTCTTCAAACCTGATGTATTTAACTGCAATTTATATTTGGATTATCACTCTTAATATAATGTTATTTACCATGCTGAATTAACTAAATTCAAGCTAGCATTTCCAATAATAACAGAAGTTTCATCTTCCACAAAATTAATCTGCAAATTTTACTCTGATTCCTTTAATTGGATGAAAAGGTTTGAAACATTTTTGGTATTAGCTTATTTTATATTTGAAGAATCTGATTTCACTGATATAGAATTTGTATCTTTTAAATATTTGCTTTGTTCTTAATTTGTAAAGGCATCATCTCTTTAATAGCTATTGCTTTACTTTTCATACTTGCACAAGAAATCTTGGGAAGCCATAAGGAATGAAATAAATTTAGGGCAATTCAGTTGATCTGAGGGAAAGTCATGCATTACAGAATGATGTGAATGCATCTTATGCAATTCTAAATATTAAATTTTCCTTATTTTGAACAGCCCTCCTAAAATAACTACTAATTTGGAAAGGGATTCTGATTATATTTCAGCAAGTGTGTCTTCTAAATATCAGGTGATCAGTGTTAATGCTATGAACTCAATGGTGAACAGTTAAAGAAATAGGAAGCAAACATTTTTTTTTCTATTTAAAATAGTTTATCAAGTTTCTTAAATTGAAGTTTAGTATCCCATTTTTCATTAAAATATATTTTTCTGTTATCTCATTGTTTTCAAAAATTATAATTACAAAATAAAAGATGTTGTCAAATAATAAAATAAATAGCTTCAAATTTGTTTATTGATTTCCATAAATAACAACATGACTCTACAATAAGTCCATGGCATTCTTTATTTCTTTTATTTAAACTCTCTATTCTTTTTTTTTTTTTAATTGTAATTACCATGAACCCCTATACACACCCACACAGTTTGCATTGTGGTACCTTTGTTACAATTGATGAAACAATATTTTTATACTTATACTATTATCCATACTCCATAGTTTATGTTAGAGTTCACTCTTTGTGTTATAAAGTCTGTGGCAGTTTCAGGTTATGAATTCCCAGAAGAGAGATTATGTTTGTAAACTGGTCTGTTCCTCTGGGTGTGATACCCTTTGATTGTATTAGATTCAGCTGAGATATCTTTGATTAAATTATGTTAAGATTAGACCACTCAGTAGAGTGTAACTCAGTTTAAGTCCTGACCCCTTTAGTGGGCTATATAAATTGACACTCACTCAAGAAGACTCACAGAAGAAGACACATGAGAAAAGAGAAAGAGCTCCTCAGAAGCCAGAGGAGAGAACTATGTCATGACATGGAAGAGGAGAGAACTTTGATCCTGCAGCCCTGAGGAGAGAGACAAGCCCTATACCAGCCTACAGCTGAGATCAGAAGACGCTTGGCCAATGGAGCCTTAAGAAGGAAGGAGAGACCAGGCAGAGACTGCCCGCCATCTTGCTACATCACCTGTCAACTGACTTGAATAAAAATTACCTCGTATGGTACCTTGAGTTGTACTCTTTAGGGTCTTGTAACTGTAAGCTTTTACCTTAAATAAATACCCTTTATAAAAGCCAACAGATTTCTGGTACTTTGCATCAGCACCCCTTTGGCTGACCAATACACAGTCCTATGTTTGTTTGTATTTTCTTTTTCATGTTTATTCTAGTAACATATATGCAACCTAAAATGTCCCCTTTTAATCACATTCAAATATCTGATTCAGTGGTGTTAATTATGTTATCAATGTGTGTTACCCTTAATTCTTTTCATTACCAAAATTCTCCTATCATCCCAAACAGAAACTCTGTACTAATTAAGCATTAAATCCCTATTCCTTCCCCATCCTTAATCTACTCTATGCCAGGATTGCCCACCCTATATTTATATTACTTATTTCCCTATTTTTTACATTTCATATGTTTTCCACTGATCCTACTACCCTGGGGCCTGTTAACTTCTGGCATCTCATGGCACACTGCCTGGTAAAGGAAAAGGCCCATAGACTCATCACAACCAAATACTTTTCTCACCACCTTCAAGACCTGAAGAAATTAGAAGAAACCTTAGTTTTGCCAGCACAAGAGTTCTTTGTGTTCTTTGTGAAATGTAATACTAAACCCATTCCGGATTGTTTTAATGCAAACAATAATAGTAATTTATTAAAAATTAAAAACCTGGACATACTTTTAAACTAGATGGAAAATTGAATTCATGGACATAAAATGAGAGTGCCTTGGACACTCTTGACCTATTATCACATTACACAGAGCCAAGAATAACAATTGACCTAGCACACCATTTTGTCAATAGATCATTTTGCTTATAGTTTTATTTGAACTTACCACATTCTGCTTTTTAAATTTTGGTGTAACTTTGTAAACATCAGTCTTCCCCCATAAATTTTGAGCCATTAGAAGAATCAAAAAAAACCTTCATATTACTTGTGTTTGGTTATAGCTCCTTACACATAGTAGAAGTGTAATAAATTAACAGCGATTTAAATGAATTATTTCACTAAAGGTTGAGTGTTACATTTTACAATGCTGAGTTTTATACTCACTTTTTCTCCTAAAAGAGAAATATTTATCTTTAGTAGACAGAATACTCTAACGTTGAGCATGCTTCTAAAATCCTGTGCCCCTTCTGCATATCTGTAGTATAAATAGATACGTAATAGCTCAGTAAATTGTGAATATAGGCAGCAATTGGGACATTTGGGTCATGGAAATCAATTTTCAAAAGCATGTATTTTACTAGATTATTAATGTTTTTGTCTCATTCCTCCATATGGACCTAATATATTATGTTGAATGTAGTAGTTGTTCAAATATTTAGTGTTTGCTGGTGATATTAATGTGCAGCAGAAAAGGATTCTAACCTAATTATGATAAATTTGATTATAATCTATTTTAATTAATCACAGGAGCAGTACTTGGTCAGTTTGTAAAAAAAAAAAATTCCCAAAGCAGGGAATTATACTAATGACACAAACATAATTCACAAATTTTATGTTAGATCATAAAAATGTACATTCACTGTATGATCTTATGATTCAGAGGGTTTTTTCCATTAGAGTTCCTTAAATTATTTTCTGTTTGGCATAAAAATACCTATAATGGCTTATCTATAATTTTTTTGGTGTACAATACTCAATAAGTCAGTAGCATTCTAGTTTTTCATTTGTTCAATATTGTGCAAAAATGTCCAAATTAGTTTTTGTGGAACAAAACTTCTACTTGCAATTATTGTTTTCATCTCATAAAAAATGGTCAAATAAAATGAAATTACAGAAATGATTATAAACATGTAAGGAACACAACTGTTTCTTTTTTTGTCTTTTTTAAATTAATTTTTATTTTTATTTTTAAAGAAGCTTTAGATTACATAAATGTTACATAAAAAATATAAGGTATTCCCATATGCCCCTTTCCCTCCCCCTCCCACATTTTTATACATTAACAAAATCCTTCATAGGTGTGTGGGAGCACACATTTCAACAGGTCATTGCCAAAATGCACAAAGGGTCATAAGAATAGTCAGTAGCTGTGAATTCTCATTGTCAAGTGCATCTGTCAATAGGTTTTATAAAAGAAAATGTAAAGCAATGTTTAACACTGAAGGCTATTTATAATCTAGGGATTTTGATAAAGTGAGCTTCTACCCTGCTTTTGATGGTATATAATTGCCCCTGGCCTCTAAAGGCAGCTTATATCATGGAGTATTGTGTAATGAAGGTGTTCAGTAAGTGTTTGTTGAGTTATTGAGGAATAAAATTGTACCTACTAACACAATATAAATGAAAAAGGGACATGCACACTTTAACACATTTCCATGAATAAAATTGTCCATTTTCAAAGCCTTAGAATGTAAACTAACAGATTCATTAAGAGACACAGAATCATGAGTTATTTGGACTTCCTTCTTGTCATCGTTTCACCTATATCTGTTTCTGAAAAATTGAGATTGATTATACCATGGGTTGAAGGGTCATCCTGTGGAGACATACACAGTGAACCATTCATTCCTTTTCTACAATAAATAATTTGAGTAATAACAAGGGAAAAGAGTAATAACAAGGGAATACCTGCACAAGGGTTTGAGAAGGAAGCCTAATTTTACTAGAAATACTACATGCAGTCAAACTATCATTAAAGTGTGAGGAAAAATTCAAGGCTTTTTCAGACACAAACAAACTCAACAAACTCAGAAGATGCAGCTGTCATGCACACTTTCTTGTGTATCTAATTGGGATTAAATGATTTTTCCTTCCCATTGATAAAAGATGGAAATAAACCAAGAAAAAATATGAGTTATCTATATTAAGGACATAATCCAGATGAGCAGTGAAAGAATTTCCTGGAGGAAAGACAATGGTTACCCAAGTGGGTAATCATTAAGATGAGACATAAACAAACAAAAAAGAAAAAAACAAAATAAAATAAATAAATAAATATTAAAAATAAGAAAAAAAAAAAAGATTAGACAGTAACGCCAGGGACTTCATAAAGGAGGTTGTCAGCAATAAAAAGAATGGATTGGACATTGTAAAACTTGTACGTATATGAGGAGATAACAGATGATTTTGCATCTCCATTTTGCTATCATAAAATAAATAGAAAACTTGAAATAAACAGGCGGCAAAATGGTGCAAAATAAATAAATAAATAAACAAATAGGTACATAAGAAAGCTAGAGTAGCTATGTTTCACTATCTGTATAAATGTTATAACAATGCTACCATCCACAAAAAAAAAAAAAAGGTTTTAATATGGGATGGGGAAGGAGGAGAGAGGTTGGGTATATGGGAATCTCTAGCATTCCATGTGTGACTTTGCTGTGACCTAAAACTTCTTTGAAAATTAAATGAAAATTTGGGAGACACTGGGGAATGAGAGAGGAAAGGTGTCACGGTACACACTGCACATTCAATAATGCAGTGATTAAAGGAAAAAAAATAAAAATTAAAAATTAAAAAATATTTGCTTATTTCCCATTTTTTTTGAATGTCCCAATCTGTTAATTATATTTTATTTTTAGTTTTTTTTTCTGAGTTTCCCTGTATTTTATCTCTTGCATTTAAGCTTATCATTATTATTTCATTTTCCTATTAATTGTATTTGGTTATTATATGGGCTTCTCCTTCAAGGAAGGTTTAGATAACAGAAGGGTTACAATGGGGGCTGCAGAGGATCATTGGTGGGGTGTGTCTGGGATGGGGGATTCATGGGAGTAAGTTCATCTGAATATACATGAAAGATATATAAAATTGTTCAAATGATTGAGGGATGGGCATGGTCACGGTGGGTAGACAATCACTCAATAAATGAGGGAATACTGAATTCCCAGCCTGGAGAGCTCTGCCACATTCTCCAAAGGAGCAGCAACGGTCCCCTGAGTTCAGGGGCAGTGTCTGGCAAAAGAGGATGGCCCACTGGAGGGTTCTTGTTATTGATGACTAACCTTATGAGCCTTTGCTCTTGTAATTGAAACTTGACCTACTGTTATGGGTTCCCTAAGAGTTGCCACCTGAGAGCCTCCTTGTTGCTCAAATGTGGCCTCTCTCCAAGCCAAACTCAGCATATGAATGCATTACCTCCCCACCAACGTTGGACATGACTCCCGGGGATGAACGTCCCTGGCAACAAAGGATTAACACCAAGTGCCAACTGTAAACACGACTGGAAAAAAAACCTTGAATAAAAGGGGGAAAAGGTAAAGACATATGAGTTCATGTGGCTAAGAGACTTCAAAGAGAGTCGGGAGGTCATCCCAGAGGTAATGCTTACGCACACCTCAGTAGGATCTCATAGAACACCAAAGTGGATATCACTCCACACAGAGGGGCTCCTGAGGGCTCTGGAGACACTCAGGTCCTATATAAGGGGGGATAGCACCAGAGATTGATGCCTTATCAGTGAGCTCTACTTTGGAATCTGTGCTCCTGAGAGTGACAGAGTTGGATTCAAGTAAGTCCTCCCTGCACATAGTCCATCAGTCCCTTCTATTCAAACCTATACGTGAGGCTGGAGTTTGTAGGTGTACTTCCAAAGACTGGAGCCTCTGGCCTGCCTATGTACCAGCTGTGCCTGGAATCTCGTTGGAGTTGCAACTCCTACTCTACAGCTCAATGGATTCACCCAAGTCACCTGGTGAGGAGACGATGATGGACAATGGCCATCCCAGGCAATGTAGAGAGCTTGCAGCTGAAGGCAGGATAATCCCATCCACCGTATACATGGGATATAAGCCCAATCTTAATTGGAGGTGGAGTGGACATCACCATTCCAGTCCCTTCAGGATTGGGGGAAGAGCTATGGACTAGAGTGGACTTAATGATATTCTGTTGTAGACATATTGTGATTCAAGCAGTGGCCACTAGATGCTTTCGGGGTGGGGAGGGAAGGGCAGTTGTAATACAGGGGCTTTTTCAGGACTTAGGGTTTGTCCTGAGTGACGTTGTAGCAATAGATATAGGCCATTTTACATCAGCATATACCATGCAGAACTGTGTGGGAGAGAGTGTGGTCTACGATGTGAACTGTGGTCTATGCTTAGTGGTAAATCCCCAGGATGTGTATATCCACTGCAGGTGATGTGCCACACTAATGAAAGATGTTTATGTGGGATGTTATGGGAGGTATGGGAGGTGGGGAACATGGGAATACCTGTAATTTTTGTGTAACATTTATATAATCAAAGCATCTTTTAAAATATATATGAAAAAAAAAACAAAGTAAGTTATATTTGCATATATGTATAATTTTAAGCATTAAAATATAATTTGGGATAGTTTAGAGAGATATGAGGATCATTTCTCATAATATAGAATTAAAATATAAATATGTAAAAGTTATGCAAGCTGACAACAGATGTCCCATAGAGCCAGTGGGAGGTGTGAGCACCCAGGATACCAGCCAATCATAGAAAGGACTCCAGCGGCCAACTTCAGTGGGTTTTTCCCTGAAGGGAGTAGAAGTTTGAATGGAAGACTGAAGCAGCACAGTGCCTCCAGGTTTTCCAAGCATGTTAAGTTAAATGGATTCTCCAGACTGAGGTAGGGCAAGAATTTTCAGAGTTGACTATGTACTACGTGTAAATATTTATGGAACCCCAAAAGGCACTGGTAAGGAAACAGTGAAAAAGACGGGCACCATTTTTCCTCCAACCCCAATGAAACTCTGCTAGGTATAATTGCCATATACTGTAGTATCTTCTGTTAATTAAACTTGTTATTAAAAAAAAAATGGATGGAAAAAGTGATACTAGTGAGTTTAAATATCAGAATCGATTAAAAAGTACTATAATAGAATGAAAGAAAATAAGAAACTCCAGGAGGAAAGAACTGTAAAAGAACAGACATATAATTTATTTTTTTCTCAAAATTTTTAATGTTTATTATAAATGATGGAATTCAGTATATGCCATCATGTAGTTTTAACATTTAGTAGTGTGAAGCACACTTGATTGTTTCCAAAGATATATGTGCTGTAATCTTCATTTCATAAGAAGAGCAATGGTTGAATTACTGTCTGATCTTTAATGTTTCACTAACCATTCCATTGCCTCATTAAGGTCAATGCCTTTGGTTGCTGCAGTTTTGAATATTTGTCATTTTCGGTCCTTCAAGGCAGGTAACTCAAGTGAATATGTCATCTTTGAGGGAGTCATGGCCTGTTCCATGTCCTGCTTCTTTGTAAAAACCACTAAAATGGCTTTTTTTCAGCTCTTCTTCCTCCAACATGGCAACTAACTTTGATTTGGAAATGCCAATTTGGTCTCAGTCACAACTATCTACTTCATAAATAACTGCATCTGTGTTTAAATAAAAACATTGCCAGTATGTCCTGATACTTGTCTGTCCTCCTAAATCCCAGTCATGGAATTTAAGGCTTTTGTATGTTACATTTCAACATTAAATCCAATGGTAGGAATAATAGTAACGACTTCTCCAACTTGTAATCTGTACAAAATTGTGCTTTTTGCTGCTCCATATAATAATCCTTTATTACTAATACAGTCCTCCCAACTTCCTTGAGTTTCTAAATGCATATCTTTTTAAATTTAACTATATTTTTCTTCACATTATCATAAATTTCATTCTTGGGTTATTTTAAATCTGAGAGCCTTAACTTGTCACTTCTTTGGTACATATTTTCAAAATATCTGCCCTTTTTTTCATGGCTTTGATGCCTTCACAGTATTTTCTGAGCATTCTAAATAGGCTACTTTCAAATGTTTTATGATCCCAAGTTGATGTCTAAAAATCCAATTTCTGTTCTCTGAAGTTTGGGTGTTTTGGAGGGGACAATTTGGGGCAGATTTCCCTTTATATTGAGTAGATATCATGCTTTGTGTTCCCTTAAATAAGTTTGCCAAATCCCCAGATCTCACACCAGCTATCCCACATTTTACACAAAATTTAGCATGTGGCCCACCTTTTAACGCGTGGCTTTTAGGTCTATTTGTGGAGGTGGGGATGGTGGTGGGCAAGGAGTAATGGACTGAGGTCTGTTGCATGATGGATTTCACAAATTTCTATGAACAAGGACATTGGATATATAGGGGGCAAGGAGCATGTGTTCAAGTTAGAGTGTTTCAATTAATCCCTAAGTTTTTGTTTCATATCTCTCTCTGAGAATCTTCAACTTCCTTGGTTTTTTTCTCATCCCTAGAATATCTGAGCCTTAAAGCTCAGATATGCTCCCAGTTAAACAAAACTCTTTTTACTCCTTGACACATCCTATCTCTCCATTGAGAATAGCCTAGAAATTTAATAAACCCTAATATCCACTCTTGTATCTAGCCAAGCATCAATCACTAGTCCATTGACTTCCTTTTCTTTATTTTTTCTATCATTTAAGATGGTCTCTAGGGAAAAGGAAAGAAAAAAATGATGTAACCAATCCATTTTAGGGAAATAAAATCTCCAATAAACTTTTGCTTAAAGAGAGTAATTAGGGACTTTTGTTACAATGCAGCATGACATATTGATCATGCACATTTATCTCCGTTTGTTCCAAAATCTATAAAAACACAAGTGAAACAATAAAATCAGGAAAATTACCACAAGAAAACAAGAAATGCCAAAGACATTTTTACAGAAAGTAGAATCTGTCTTATCAGAATGGGAGAAAATGATCCATAATTTCTTCAGGAGGAAACACGAAAAAACTAAGTCTATCCCTGCTACGGAAGCATATGAAGACCCAGGAAATGAAACACGAGTTGCCTGCAATTACAAGAGTTTAGGGGAGATAAAAATGGGAAGTCTGCATAGTTGTAGACGTCTTCATCCAATATTTTTCTGCTTAACACAGCTAAAAAAGATGGATGGAATGGAACATACATTTAAAAATCAACACTATACGAAAGTAGTATGGTGGAATTAGATTTTTTACAAATATCTGTTACAAAACACTGCAATCTAAAAAAATTTTAAAAAGATGTACAATTTATTTTCTAAGAGAGGAGAGATAATATTCAATTAAAACCAGAGAAGGAGGAAAAGCAGGAGGAAAATGAAACAAAGAGCAAGTATAACAAATGGAACACTGTTACAAACATAATCCATTACTACATTTATACCAAAAATTGCTTTAAATGTGAATGGTATAAATCAAAATAGAGTTTATCAAAATGGATTTTTTTAAAAAGCAGGACTCAGCTATATTTTACTTACAAGAAACCCATTTTAAACATAAACACACAAATGGGTTATAATTGAAGAGGTGGGAAAAATATGCCATGCCAATATTAACTAAAAGAAATCTGGAGGTACTATATTAAATTCAGGCAAAGTAGAGTTAGGCACAAGGAAAATTCCTAAGGATAAAGAAGGGCATTACATACTGATAAAGAGTCAATCCTTCAAGAATACCTAACAATCCTCGACATGTATGCACCTAACAAAAACAGCCTCGAAATATGCAAGGCAAAACTGATAGTACTGCAAGGAGAAATAGACAAATCTATCAAAGTTGGAGCCTTCAATGGTCCCATTTCATTCATTGATAGATCTAGAATGGTAGATCTAGAGAATCAGAAAGTAAGCAGTTGACCTGAACAGCACTAGTAAACGACTTAATCTAATTGACATTTATGTAATACTACATATAACGACAGCAGAACACATACTCTTCTTGGGCTTACATGTAACCTTTACCCAAGATAGACACATTCAGGGCCATAAAACCATCTTAAAAGTTTTTAAAGAAGAGAAATCATACAAAATAGGTTTTCAAACTTCAGTAAAATTAAAAAGGGAATCAACAAAAAGAAAGCTAAAAATACAAAAAAATGTAAAGATTAAACAATACTCCAGAAAAATTCATGGGACAAAGAATTCCCTGGAGAAATTTTAAAATATTCTTAATTAAATTAAAATGAAAATACAACTTATCAAAGTTTTTAACAAATAAATTTTATTGATACATATTAATAAAGCAAAAATCCATTCAAAGTGCACAATAAATGGTATTCATTATAATCACATAGTTGTGCAATCATCACTTCTATCATTTTTAGAGCATTTTCATTATTCCAGTAATATTTATATTAATAAAAAACAAAATTAAACAAAGAAAAAAATACTCATCACCTCTCAATCTCTCTATGGTTCCCCTTCTCTACATTGCTGTTATTGTTTCCTTCTCTCTTGTATATTTTTATTTATAATTTGTAAAAGTCTTATATATGCAATATCTCTATATTCATATTTTACATGATGTTTCACTATGTTATACAGTCTCATGTTACATTTTTTATCATTCCTTCTAGTAAAATACATGTCCTTAGACTTTCCCATTCAACCCCTTTCATACCCATAAAATAGCTCTGCTAGTCACAAACACAATGAGGTACTCTCACCGCTTCCGTTGATTTCCAAAGATTTACAAACAACCTTTTAACCAATTCTGCATAGATTAACCATTCACTTTCCATTCTCAATCCTCATTCTATTTTCTGGTGACCTCTATTCTAATTATTAAATCAATGAGTTTACATAATCTATTTAGTTCATTATAGTGCAATCATACAGCATTTGTCCTTTTTTGCCTGGCTTGCTTCACTCAACATAATATCCTCCAGGTTCATCCATGTTGTAATATGCTTCATGACTTTATTTTTTCTTACTGCTGCCTAATATTCCATCATGTGTATATACCACAATTTGTTTATCAATTCATCTGATGATGGACACCTGGGTTGTTTTCAACTGTTGGCAATGTTCAACATTGCTATGAACATTGGTGTGCAGATGTCTGTTTGTGTTAGTGCTCTCAGTTCTTCTGGGTATATAACTAGTAATGGTATTGCCAGGTCACATGGCAAGATTATATTCAACTTTCTTAGGAACTGCCAAACAGTCCTACACAATGGCTGTATCTTTCTACATTCACATGTACTGTGGATAGGCTTTCCTATCTCAACACATCCTCTCTAACATTTACAGTTTTCTGACTTTTTAATAGTGGCCAGTCTAATAGGTGTGAAATGATTTTGCATTGTAGTATTAATTTGCATTTCCCTAATCTCTGGTGATGTTGAATAGTTTTTTCATGTGTTTCTTTGCCATTTGTTTTTCTTCTTTGGACAATTGTCTTTTGCTCATCTTTTAATCAGATAGTTTGTCTTTTTATTGTTGAGTTGTGTCATCTCTTTATATATCATGGATATTAAATCCTTATTGTATGTCTTATTGACAAATAATTTCTCCCATTAAGTCAGCTGCCTTTTCACCCTTTTGGCAAAGTCCTTTGCAGTGCAAAAGTGTTTAATTTTGAGGAGGTCCCACTTATCTAATTTTTCTTTTATTGCTCATGGTTTGGGTGTAAGGTTAAGAAACTACCACCTACCAGAAGACCTTGAAGATGTTTTCCAACATCTTCAACAGTTTTATGAATGTTTTTATATTTAGGTCCTTGATATATTTTGAGTTAATTTTTATATAAGATGTGAGATAGGGGTCTTCTTTCTTTCTTTTGGATATGGCTATCCAGTTCTCTCAGAACCATTTGTTGAATAGACTGCTCTGGCCCAGCTGGGAGGGCTTGACTGCCTTGTCTATGTCTATTTGAGGCTATTTGAGGTTTACCTTTCCAAATTAACTTGATAATTGGCTTTAACGTTTCTGCAAAAAAAGGTTGTTGCAATATTTATTGGATTTCATTGAATCTATAAATCAGTTTGGGTAGAATTGACAGCTTAATGATGTTTAGTCTTCCAATCCATGAACATGGAATGTCTTTCCATTTATTTACATCTTCTTTGGTTTCTTTGAGCAACGTTTTCTGAATACAGGTCTTTAAGTCCTTTCCTAAGTATGTGATTGTGTTGCTAATATACATGGAATTTTTTTTCCGATTTCCTCCTCAGACTGCATATCAGTAGTGTATAGAAACACTATTTACTTTTGCATATTAATCTTGCATCCCAACACTTTACTGATATCATCTATTAGTTCTAGTAGCTTTGTTGTGAACTTTTTGAGATTTTCTAGATATAGGATCATAGAATCAGTGAATAGCACAAGTTTTGCTTCTTCCTTTCCTATTTGCGTGCTGTTATTTCTTTAGCCTAACTGGTCTAGCTAGAACTTCTGACAAAATATTCAATAACAGTGATGACAGTGGGCATCCTTTTCTTTTTCCTTATCTCAGCAGGAAAGCTTTCAGTCTTTATCCATTGAGTACAATGCTAACTTTAGGTTTTTCATATATAAACTTTACCATGTTGAGAAAGCTTCCTTTTATTCCTATCTTTTAGTGTGTTTTTATCAAGAAAGCAAGCTCTATTTTTGTCAAATGCCTCTTGTGCATCAATCGAGAGAATTTGTGATTTTTCATCTTCAATTTATCAATGTGATTTTTTTTACACCAGTTGTTATTCTTGTGTTGAATCATCCTTGCATACCTGGAATAAAACCCACTTGGTAGTGGTGTATAATTCTTTTAATGTGCTTTTGGAATCAGTTTGTAAGTATTTTGTTTAGGATTTTTCCATCTATATCATTAGAGTTTTTTGGTCTGTAATTTTCTTTTTCTGTAGTATCTTTATCTGGTTTTGGTATTAGGATGATGCTTGCTTCATAGAAGAAGTTTGGTAGCATTCTTTCCTGTTCAATGTTTTCGAAGAGCTTTAGCAATATTGATGGTAATAGATCATCTCTGAATGATTGTTAGAATTACCCTGTGAAGCCATCTGGTCCTAGGTCTTTCATCTTTGGGAGGTTGTTTTTTTTTTTTTTTTTAAGAGGTAGGGGGAACAAACCCGGGTCCTCATAGTGGGAGGCAGGAGCTCACCACTGAGCTCCCTAATGATTGTTTCAATATCTTCACTTGTGTTTGGTTTGTTGAGGTCTTCTATTTCTTTTAGGTTCAGTGTATGTGATGCATGTGTTTCTAGGAATTTATCTACCTTGTCTACGTTGTCTAGGTTTTAGGCATACATTTGTTAGTAGTAACCTCTTATGATCGCTATTGTTTCTGCAGAATCAGAGGTAATTTCCCCTCTCATTTATGATTTTATTTATTTGTGTCTTCTCTTTTTTCTTTGTCAGTCTACCTAAGGTTTTTTTCTTTTTTTTTAATCCCTTCAAAGAACATATGTATGGTTTTGTTGATTCTCTCTATTGTTTTCTTGTTCTCAATTTCATTTATTTCTGCTCTGATCTTTAATATTTTTTTTCCTTTTGGCTTGGTTTGGAATTAGTGTGCTTTTCTTTTTTAGTTCCTCCAGGTGTGCATTTAGATCTTCAATTTGAACACTTTTTTCTTTATTAATGTAAGAACTGATGACTATGTAAGCTTTGAGCACTGCCTTTGTGGTGTCCCATAGGTTTTGATATGTTGCTTCTCATTTTCCTTTGTGTCAATATATTTGCTGAATTCTTCTGCAATTTCTTCTTTGACCCCCTGATTATTTAAGAGTAGGTTGTTTAATCTCCATGTATTTATAAATTTTCCCTTTTTCCATCCATTATTGATTTCCAACTTCATCCCATTATGATCATAGAAAGTGTTTTGTATAATTTTGACCCAACATATGATTTATCTTGGAGAAAGAACCATGACTGCTTGAAAAGAATGCATATCTTGCTGCTTTTGGGTGCAAAGCTCTATAGATGTCTGTTAGGTCTATTTCATTTATCATATTATTGAAGCTCTCTGTTTCTTTATTTATCCTCTTCCAGATGTTCTATCTAAGACTGAGAGTGGTGTATTGATATTTCCAAATATTATTGTAGAGACAGCTGTTTCTCCCTTTAGTTTTGCCAGCGTGCATTATGTATCTTGGGGAACTCAGGTTAGGATCATAAATATTTAGTATAGTTATTTCTTCTGGCTGAATTGTCCCTTTTATTAATATATAATGACCTACTTCATCCCTCATACTATTTTGCATTTAATTTCTACTTTGTCCAATATTCATATCATTATTCTAGCTCTTTCATTTACTATTTGCATGGAATATCTATTTCTAACCTTTCACTTTCAATCTGGTTGTGCCCTCAAATCTGAGGTGAGTCTCTTGTAGACAATATGTAG
>JAQZBX010028166.1:0-27939 GCA_029593785.1 Cabassous unicinctus
ATGGTGCTGTATTTTGTCAAATGCCTTTTCTGCATCAACTGAGAGGATCATGTGATTTTCTTCTTCAATTAATCAATGTGCTATACTAAATGATTTTCTTTTATTGAATCACTTTTACATGCCTTGGATAAAACCCAATTAATCATGGTGTATAATTCTTTTAAGGTGTTTTTGGAATCTGTTTGAACACATTTTGTTGAGGACTTTTACATCTATATTCATTAGAGATATAGGTTTGTAATTTTTTTTTTTTTTGTAATATCTTTATCTGATTTTGTTATTAGGGTCATGTTGGCATCATAAAATGAGTTTGGTAGCATTTTTCCCTGTTTTAAATTTTTTGAGGGCACAAGATTGGTATTAGATCATCTTTGAATGGTTCATAAAATTCACCTGTGAATCCATCTTGCCCAGGCTTTTCATCTTTGGAAGGTTTTTGATAATGGTTTTAATCTCTTAACTTGTGACTGGTTTGTTGAGGTCTTCTGTCTTCTAGGGTCAGTGTAGATGGTTTGTGTGTTTCTAGGACTTTGCCCATCTCCTCTACACTATCTAGTTTTTTTGGCATACAGTTGTTCAAAGAATCCTATCATGACCTCTCTTATTTATGTGAGGACAGTGATAATGTCCCGTTTCATATTTCTGATTTTATTTTCATCTTCTCTCTTTCTTTTCGGTGTCATTCTATCTAAGGGTTTGATGATTTTGGTGAATTTCTCAAAGAATCAACTTTTGGTTTTGTTGATTCTCTCTACTATTTAGGTTTGTTTGTTTGTTTTCAGTTTCCTTTATTTCTGCTCTCATCTTTACTATTTCTTTCCTTTGGCTTGGTTTGGGATTAGTTTACTGTTCTTTTTCTAGTTCTTCCAGGTGTACAGCTAGTTCTTCAATTTTAAATCTTTCTTCTTTTTAAATGTAAGAATTAAGAGTAATAAATTTCCTTCTCAACACTGCATTCGCAATGTCCCATAGGTTTTGATATGTTGTGTTCTCATTTTCATTTGTCTGAAGTCATTTGCTGAATTCTTCTTTGAACCACTGATTATTTAATTGTGTGTTGTTTAATCTCATATATTTATGAATTTTCCTTTTTTCCAATCATTTTTTATTTTCAGCTTCATTCAATTATGATCAGAGAATGTGTTTTGTATAATTTCAAACTTTTTTAATTTATTGAGTTTTGGCTTGTGACACAACATATGATCTATCTTGGAGAAGGATCCATGACCAGTAGAAAACATTGTATATCCTGCTCTTTTGGGGTACCATGCTCTATAGATATCTGTTAGGTCTAGTTCATATATTATATTATACACATTGTCTGTTTCTTTATTTATCTTCTGTACAGGTGTTCTATCTAATACTGAGAGTGGTGTACTGAAGTCTTCAATTATTATTGTAGAGATATCTATTTCTACCTTCTATTTTGCCATTTTTTGCCTAATGTATACTGGGGCACTTAGGTTAAGTGTACAAATATTTAGTACAGTTATTTCTTCTTAGTAAATTGTCCCCTTCTTAATATATAATGACATATTTCATCTCTTATAACAGTTTTGCATTTGATATCTATTTTGTCCAATATTAGTAGTGCTACTGCAGCTCATTTTTTTTTTGATTACTATTTGCATGAATAACTTTTTCCAAACTTTTACTTTTAAGCTGATTGGGTTCTTATGCCTGAGGTGGGTCTCTTGTAAATAACATATAGATGTATGATTTTATTTTTGTCCATTCTATCAATCTATGACTTTTGATTGAGAGTTCAATCCATTAACATCCAATGTTATTAATATAAAGTCATTGAACACTTCATTCATTTTGTCCTTCAGCTCTCTGCTGTCATATCATCCTATTGTCTGTCCTGTTACCCTTTAGTTTACCCTTCTTAACAATCTTCATTTCTAAACTCTTCTCTAATTCTCTCACCTTTTTTTTTTCCTTTCAGACTGAAGCACTCCCTTTAGTATCTCTTGTAATTCTGGATTTGATTAATATATTCTACCAGTTTATTTTTCTGTGAAGACATTGAACTCACCCTCATTGTTGAAGGATATTTTTTCCAGATACAGTATTCTTGGCTGGCAGTTTTTCTCTTTCAATACAATAAATACATCATACCACTTTTTTCTCACTTCCATGGTTTCTGATGAAAGGTTGGCATTTAATCTTACCATATTTCCCTTGTATGTGATGATTTGCTTTTCTCTCGCTGCTTTCAGAATACTCTCTTCATCTCTGATATTTGTCACTTTGAATAATATGTTCCTTGGGTAGGTCTATTCAGATTTATTCTGTTTGTGTTGTGTTGTCCTTCTTGGATATTGTTTTTCATAAGGTTGGGAAGTTTTCGGTCAATAATACCTCATATATTCTTTCTGCCCCTTTTCCATTCTCTTCTTCTGGGACACGGAGAGTGTGAATGTTTGTGCATATCACATTGTCATTTAATTCCCTGAGACTGTTTCATTTTTTCCATTCTCTTCTCTTTCTATAATCTTGTCTTTTCCAGTTTACATGTTCTCTCTTCGAAATCACTAATTCTGTCTTTGAACAATTCATATTTGCTCTTATGTGCTTCTAATGTATTTTAAATTTCACCTATCATGACTTTCATTCCCATAAGGAATGCTATTTTTCTTTTCAGGCTTTCAAACTTTTCTTTATGCTCACCCAGTGTCTTCTTAATATGTTTTATTTCTTTAATCATATTTTATTTAAATTCTTTGAAGTGACTTAGGAAAATTGTGTGATTATCCCTGATTAATTTTCTTAAATCCTGTTTCTTTTCAGGATATTTGGTTAAGTCCTTTGGCTTGGCCATCTCTTCCTGTTTCCTAGTATGGCTTTTAATTTTTTGCTGATGTCTAGACATATGAATCTGTTAATGAATTGTCTTTTAATGCCAATTTCTCTCTCTTGCCTATTGTTTCCCATCCACCCCACAGTCTTTTTTGATGTTTGGTTCAACTTATTCTGAGTCTTAAAAATTGTCCCACTTATGTTATCAGAATTGGATCAGGGACTCACTAGTGGGACACAGATTTTCTCCCAGGAATTAGGATACAGAGAGAACAAAGAATAGTTTTTGTCCATACAATTTCCAGACAGGCCAGCAGATGGCTGTCATCAGTGCACCTATGAAGAGAGATGTTTCATTCTGGGCTTTCCTGTATTCCTGAGTTGAATTTCCAGAGCAGAGATTCAAAGCAGGCTCTGCTGGCTGAATTCACTGAAAAAAGTCCCCTACTATCCCTCCCTTTTACTTTGAAACAGCTGACTGTGTGTAAGATGTCTGTCCCCATCTTAGTCAAATGCAGTCAACCAATTGTTTTATCCCAGCTTAATATCTAGGGGGTGGCAGAAGGTAGATATTCCTGGTCACCTCAGGAGATTGGTAATTCAATTTTGTTGTTTCAACTTCTTCATTCCTCTGTCCCTCATCTCCTGGGAGTTGTGAAACACTGCCCTGGTCTGTGAACCCCCTAAGAGTCCTGTGCACAGCTTTTGGCTCTTTTTCCTTTGTTTATGTGAGAGCATTGAGCTCTGCCTTTTAGCCTGATGCCATTTTTCCACAATCTAGAAATGGTATTTTCACAGCATTTTAGATCCAAAATGAGTAGGATTTCAACTTTATTTTAACATACATCCCTTAACTCTACTGTCTAGCAGTGCATTTATTATCTATGAGCTTGAAAAATTCTATAACTTATTTTTTTAAATCACACATGCTTAAAAGTATATTTTGGGATTTCAGGAGTTCAAAACAATTGTTTTAATTCCAATTAATTCTCAATAAAATACCTCAAATTACACCTCATTATATCCTTGTTCTATTTTTTTAACTCCTGTTTCCCTTAGTGAAAATACTGTTTTCTCAAAAATTTCAATGTAATTCATAATTTTCTATAGTCTATGATAAACACTAATTTTCCATTACTACACTAGTGCTACTACCATTCTGAAAACAATGTTCAAATTGTTTTGCAGTAATTTTCTTGTCACTAATTTTATATCCTTAGATATTGTACCTGCAAGTTATTGGAATTAATTCTCTTTTTTCCCTTCATGACCACAATAGGAATTTGATGTAAAATTGGTTTGATTTTCCATCCTATGATTGTTTACAATTATATGACTTTTTTTAAATTTCTGACATTTATTTCATATATTTTTTAATAAAAAGAGCTTTTACATTCTTAAAATTACATTAAAAATTTTATTCAGACTTTCATCAGCTAAACTTATCCCTGCCATCTTATTTCTATGAGTGATAATCCCTTTTGAGTTTCTATTCACTGTGTCAGTAAATCTTATTGCAAAGATTATTGAGTGTATGTATTTTTGTGCATATAATTATGTGTGTGTATGTATATATATTATTCTTATTTCTTTTCCTTTCTTACATGAAAGAAGGTCTGTTACACACATTATTTTCACCTTGTTTTTTATTTAAATTTAATATATATTATGTAAATCACTGAATATTAGTTTATAGAGAAATGTATCCTCCAGTTTTTATTATTCCTTAATACTCTTTGAGTTAGATGAATTATAATTTATAGATATATATGACTTATATATTATAAATTTATTAAATGAAATTTTGTAATATATAAACCTATTTTTAATACTGTATAATATGTAATATTGTACATATATATAACTATAATATTTGTGATATTGTTAGATCAACACCAATTTTTTTTTCTTACTATGAGAATGAAATTGTGATTTTTTGGAGAATGTCCTCATTTCATCACATATGTTCTAAAGCATTTGAGGACAAAGTGTCAGAATGCCTGCAAATTTTGCCACACATTTAAATAGTTCATTGAAAGAAACTGTTATATTATAAATACATTAGAAATGATATATATGTATAAATGTATATATTACAATTATGTGAAAAATTTGTGCCCTTTCTGAAACATTTGAAAAATTCTTTATCTATATCTGTAAATTTAAAATTATATATCAAAGAAATAATATGTTAATGATTAATAAATTCAAGTGAATGATATATATGTATCCATTAAAACATTTCAATTTTTCTTAAATTTTTTTAAAATTTTCAAATAAAATATTTGATAAGATCAAACATGATCATAAAAAACTGATACAGAGAAAAATATGTCTCATAATCTATCCCTAAACTCACATCTATAGTCAATTTCCCTAGTACTGTAGAAAGAGAAGAATTTCTTAACTATGCACTGTAATGCTTTGGGGAAATATTATATTCACATTTTACCATTGTAAGGTGTCCATATGGTCTTTGGGTGTTTATGCTTGCTCTTTATTTGTTTTTCTCTACTGATAATTTGGAAGATTATGTTATCATTTTTAACTTTTTACCATTTTTGTAGTTTTATTATACAGATTTCATTTTCTACTGCTTTGCCTATCACTTTTAGACTTTAGTTGATGGACAATAGAGATTGATGCTCTATTATAAAATATGAGGAAATCACTATACCTTTTATCCCAAATTTTTCAAATCTTTTTTCCATGACTGCTGGCACTTTTTTGTTTAGTGTATCAGTTTGAAGACATGATACTCTTGAATAAAATTAGAACCCCAAAATGTTGCTTAAGCTAAATAGGAGTTACTGTTCTGCCACACAAAAATATTCTAGACTTGAAATGACAGCTCCAAATATCACCAGATAACCAGACTTCTTTAGTTTTCACTATTCTGAGCACATGGTTCTGATTCCCCAGGAATGGAAATGAACATTTCAGCACCAATCGTTACATCATGGTTCTGATACCTGGAAAGGCAAAAAGTGGTAATTGAGACTTTTATAAGAGTTTAGCTGAAAGGAGTTCCAAAAACTTCCACAACTCAATTCAGGAAAGCCTGGAAGCATTATGTTTATTTGACACAGCTCTTAGGAAAGCATCTAGCAATGTCAGGCATTGCATATATTTTGAGTTCAATTTTGATAAATTTATATATAAAATAGAATGCTGTTATAAAAATTAAATATCTCTAAACTAATTATATTGATATCAAGAATGAAATACTTGAAAATAATCAGGTTTATTGTAAACTTCCTCTGACTCTGACTTTTCATTTGCTGTTTTGGTAAATTACTAGTTATCTGATATTTAACTTCCTTTTCTGTTTTGGGTAGTGGTGGGGACATTGCATCCAAATGTCATCAACATGTACAACTTCCAGGCTGGAGGATACAATGACCTTGAGGTTAATAAGCAGATGCATTGTATGTTCTGGGTTATAATCATATAAGTAAGGTGATTGACTTTTACATTCTTTTTCACATTTGGCAGAAGAAAACAAAACTTTGTATTTTTTTCATCAGGAACTATATGTTCAAAAACAAAAGCCCAGGAAAGGGCAGAGCAATGAGATAGGAGAAATATGTATATCCAGAAAAGAAAATACTTCTGTGTGTGTTGCCTAGCAAGTTAACCTGTACATGAGTCAAGCAATCAATCAATACAAAATCCTTCTTTCTTTCATAAGACAGTGTTAAATGAGTCTCCATTAAAGCAGCTGGATCAGATTCTAATGCAGTTATTTTTCCAGACTGTCAACATTATGGTTTATATTTATAAAATTTAAATTTTAATATCTGGCAAATGACCCATAGTATTTTATCATTGATCTCTTGGATATATGGACCTGATCCTTCTGATTTCTTCACTCTAAGAAGGTGAAGGGATTGTTAAAGCTATAATGGCTGCTATAATAAAAATAATAATTATTATGGTTAATAATGTATTAGTCATTGTTCTCTAAGGAAACAGAATAAACAGAAGATATCTTTAAATAGTATGAGATTTTATAAAATTCCCTCATGTGACCATGGGGAAGCACAAGGCCAGATACTGCAAATAGGCTGCAAACCAGGGACTCTGATGAAGGTCCAATGATGGTCTTTGATGAGTTTCCAGGAGATACTTGCTGTCCAAAATGAGCTGGGAAATTCTCTCTGAATGCTGAACTCACTTCTTTTTTTATAATATAATTTTTATTTTTTAAAAGATACTTAGATTACATAAATATTACATAAAAAATATGCTTGAATCCCATAAGTCTTGCTCCCAAATCTTCCCACATTTTCCCACAAAAACAACATCCTTCATTAGTGAGATACATTTGTTATAATTGATGAATGCATTTTGAAGCATTGACACTAAGCATGGATTATGGTTTACTTTGAAATTACACTCTGTCCTGCACAGTTTTGTAAGTTATGGCAAGATATATAATGGCCTATATCTGTCATTGCAATGTCATTTAGGACAATTCTCAAGTCCCAAAAATGCTCCCATGTTGCACCTATTTTTCCCTGTCCCTCCACTCATTACCTCTAGTGGTCACTGCCCCTTCATCAATGATAAGAATTCTTCTTTGCTAGAATAACAATTAGTCTATAGTAAAATAACAGTAAACCTACTTTAGTCCACTGTTCATTCCACAAACAAGACTTTTCTGGGATGGTGATGACTACTCTGCCTCTTATTAAGAGGGAGATTTGATCCCATGAGGCAAATGGATGGGAATATCATGCTTGCAGTTGCAGACTCTCTCTGTTCCTTGGATTGTTCATTGTCCATTATCATCTCCTTGTTAATTATCCTGAGTGAGTTCAATGAATTGGAGAGTAAGTGTTGCAATGCTTTTGAGAGTCAGGGACCAAATGGCATATGGAAAGCCCAAATATTTAAGTCTCTTGGGCATACACCTATCAACTCTAGTACTAACAATAAGTTCAAATAAAAGGGGCAGAAAACCCATGTGTAGGGAAACTACAACTGAGTCCAACTCTGTCACATTGGGAAGCATAAGTTCCAAAGTAAGCCCCACTGGCAGTGTGCAAAATCCCTGAGCTATCTGCCCTGACTATAGTGTCTGGGTGTATCCAGAGCTTTCAGGATCCCTGCTATTTGAGGCAATATTTACTTTGGCAGTCAATGAGATCTTGCTGTCACCTGCATAAGCATAACCTCTGGAATGACCTCCCAACTCACTATGAAATCTCTTAGCCATATAAACTCATTTGACTTTGCCTTTATTTTCCACCTTTTGGTCAAGGTCTTTTGCCAGTTTCATTGCTAGTTGGTGCTTGGTAGTCATCTCTCAGTGCCAGGGAATCTCAACCTCAGGAGTCATGAAACGAGGAAGAGAATACCACTACTGATCCAAAATAACTAAAGAGTATCATAGGAAGATCCTTTGAAAAATTGTTTGCCAACAAGATAGATAATTTTGAGGAAATGGACAAATTCCCAGAAACATACTAAGAAGAAATTGATGAACTCAACAGAACAATCACAAGTAACAAGATAGAATTAGTCATCAAAAACCTACCAACTAAGGACAGCTCAACAGTAGATGCCTTCTCATGTGAATACTACCAAACATTCAAGAAAGATCTAAGACTTTAATCCTGCTTAAACTTTTCCAAAAACAAAAGAAGTGGAGGGAACATTGCCTAACTCATTACATAATGCCAAAGTCACCCTAATACGTAAATCAAAATAGACACCACAAGTAAAGAAATGTATATGCCAATCTCTCTGATGAAACTAGATGGTACATTCTCCAACAAAATACTTGCTAATCATATTCAACAACAAGTCAAATGAATTATACACCATGACTAAGTGAGTTTCATCCCTGGTATGCAAGAATGGTTCAATGTAAGAAGATCAATCAAAGTAATACACCATATGAACAGGTCAAAAGAAAAAAAATCACATGATCATCTCTAGAGATGCAGAAAAAGCATTTGACAAAATACAGCACTCTTTCCTGATTAAAAGAAAAAAAAACACTTCAAAAGATAAGAATAGAAGGAAACTTCTTCAACATGATAAAGGGTATATGTGAAAAACCCACAGCTAACAACATATTCAATGCTGAAATCCTAACAGCTTTCCCTCTAAGATCTGGAACAAGACAAGGATGCACATTTTCACTACTCTTATTTAACATTGTATTAAAAGTACTTGCTCAAGCAGTTAGGCAAGAAAAATATATAAAAGCCATCCAAATTGGAAAGGAAGAATTTAAAATTTCACTATTTGCAGATGACAAGATCCTATACATAGAAAGGCATGAGAAATCTACAGCAAATCTTCTAGAACTTATAAATAACTTAAGTAAAGTGGCAGGTTATAAGATCAATGTGTAAAAATCAATAGCAGTTCTGTACAATGATGAGGAGCAAACTGAGGAGGAAATCAGGAAAAAATCCCATTTACAATAGCAACTATGAGAATCAGATACCTAGGAATAAATTTACCTAAAGATGTAAAATACTTGCATGCAGAAAACAATACAACACTAGTTAAGGAAATCAAAGAAGACCTTAATAAATAGAAGAATATTCCCTGTTCATGGATAAGAAGACTAAACTTCAATAAGATGTCTATTCAACCCAAACTGACTTACAGATTTAGTACAATCACCCAAAAAATTACCACAGCATTTTTTATTGAATTGGAAAAGATAAGTATGAAATTTATTTGGAAGAGCAAGCACCCCTAAATAGCCAAAGACATATTGAAAAAGAAAAACAAAATTGGAGAAACCACACAATCTGACTTTAAAACATATTACAAACTACAGTGTTCAAAAAAGCGTGGTATTGGCACAAGGATAGACATACTGACCAGCTTAACCAAATTGAGATTTCTGATATAGATCCTCCCATATACAGTTAACTGATATTTGGCAATGACACGAAGCTCACTTATCTAAGAAAGAAGGGCCTCTTCAACAAATGGTGCTTGAAGAAATGGATATCCATATTTAAAAGATTGAGAGAGGAATTTCTCACAACTTATACAAAAATTATCTCAAGATGGATCAAAACTGTAATCATAAGATCAAAGATAACAAAGATTGCAGAAGATAATTTAGGGAAGCATCTATAAAAGATCTTGTATTAGGAAATGGTTTCATGAACTTTACACCCAAAGCACAAGCAATGAAAGAAAAAAATAGGTAAATGGGACCTCCTTAAAATTAAAAACTTTTGCACCTCAAAGGAACTTGTCAAGAAAATGAAAATATGGAATCCCAAATTGGAGAAAATACCTATACCTGATAGGGACATAATATCAAGCATATGTAAAGAAATTCTACACCTCGAAAAAAAACAAGAAAAACAACCCATTTAAAAATGGGTAAGTGATTTGTATAGACACTTCTCCAAAGAAGAAATACAAATGGCTAAAATCACATGAAAAGATGGTCAATATCACTAGCTATAAGAGAAATGCTAATCAAAATTTCAATGAGATATCCCCTTACATCCATTAAGCAGAGAACTTCAAGTGTTGGAGAGAATGTGGAGGAATGGGAACCATTACACCTGGCTGGTGGGAATGCCGAATGGTGCAACCTTTGTGGAGGACAGTCTGGTGGTTCCTCAGAAAGCTAATATAGATCTGCCATACTATCCAGCAATTCCACTACTGGATACATACCCAGAAGAATTGAAATCAGGGACACAAACAGATATATGCACATCAATGTTCATAACGTCAGTATTCACTATTACCAAAAGTTTTAAACAACCCAAATGTCCATCAACAGGTGAATGGATAAGCAATCTCTGGTATATACCTACAATGGAATATTGCTTAGCTGTAAGAAAGAATGCATAGAGCTGAATACTCTTCAAGTTTACCTACAGTTTCAATGTAATACACATCAAAACCCTTGCAGTGTTTGTGTGTGTGTGAGTGTGTGAGTGTGCATGTGGAAATTTATAAAATGATCCTAAAATCCATATGGAAAGTCAAGGGACCCAGATAACCAAAACAATCTTTTAAAATGAAATAAAATATGAAGAGGACACACTTCCCAATTTCAAAAATTACTGGAAAGATAAATCAAGACAATGTAGTTGTAACATAAGGAGAGGCATATAGGTCAATGAAAGAGAATTAATAATTCAGAGTGAAACCCTTTACAGTCAATTTATTTTTAACAAGAGAACTAAAGAAATTCATTGGGGGAAATAATAATATTTCCAAAAATGTCAGCAAAAAACAAATTTTTCAGAAGAAATTATAGGAATGTATCTATGGACTATGCCAATACTCTGATATAATTTTTAAAACATGCAAAAAAGAAAAAGACAAATTGATTTCATTAAAAATTTAAGCTTTTTAGTATATTTCAAAGGATGTCATCAACATAGTTAAAAGACAACCAATATAATGGGAGAAAATATTTGCTAATCATGTCTTGTAAGTGACTGCATTTAGAGCATATGAAGAATTCTTAGAACTCAATAATAAAAAGCCAAATGACTCAATTAAAATGGGCAAAGGATTAGAACACACATATTTCCATTGCAGATTTACATGTAGTCAATATATACATAAAAAGAGAATCAAAATCATTAGCAACCAAGGAAATGCTTATCAAACCCACAATGAACCAGCCCTGTTAGTTATACTCACTATAAGGTGTCAGTATCAACTCTATCCATATCCACACTTTTACAGTCAAACTAATTGAAAATTCTATGTACATTACACATTAGTACCCACCTCAGTCCTCAGCCTATCTCCTAGCAACCTATAGTTTAGGTTTTAACTCCATGTGTATATTCTTTGTATTTAATTAATATTAGTGAGACTATACAATATTTACCCTTTTCTGTCAAGCTTGTTTAATTTAGCATAATGTCGTCAGGGTTTATCGATGTTATCATATATCAAATTCCAATTCTTCTTACAACAGTATAGTATTCCATCGTATGTATATATTACATTTTGGTTGTCTATTCATTGTTTGATGTGGGCTTTTGGACTAAAGGAAATATTTAAAGGTTTATTGGGCGTATGACTGCACAAATCTGTGATGAAAGTGAAAGCCAGTTTGGATAGAATGTACAAGGCTGGGGACTGTATAACACGGTGAACCATGTGGTATAAGATGGACCAGGGTTAACAGTAAAAATGTGACAGCATTCTCCCATGAGCTATAAAAACTGTACAATACTAATACATAGTGTTAATAATAAGGAGTATATAGGAAAAATATACCACATGTACACTATGGGCCATATTTAGTGGTAAAGATCTAATCATGTTCTTTCATAATCTATAACAAAAATTCCACAAGAATGTATGTTGATGAAGGGGTTATGTATGGGAATTTTGCACATTATGCATGAATGTTTTGCAAGCTCACAACTTCTCTAATAAAATTTTAAAAAATTGCAAAAACACGATGAGATAGTGCTTCTCATCTAGAAGGATGGTTAAAATGCAAAGACAAATTATTAACTGTCAGGGGTGAACGGAATGTGGAGAAGTTGAAACTCTAATACACTAATGGTTAGAATCATGAATGATGCAGTTGCTTTGGAAAATTCTGGGATTTCTGAAAATTTAAACATTGGGCCACAATTTCATCCAGCAATCTACACCTTAGTATATACCCAAGATAAATGAAAACTTTTGTGCATGCAAAATCTTGCACATCATTTTTTATAGAAGCATTAGGCATATTAACCAAAAAGTATGGGGAAAAATCTATCAGCTGATGAATGGATAAATAAAATGTGATATTCATACAATGCAGTATGATTCAACAAAGGTAGTTTTGAAATTTCAAAGGAGAATGAATAGAGTGATTTCTCTTTGCACTATACTGAGACTGAATTTCTACAGGTAGTAGTTAGAAGGAAATGGAACTGAAAGCAGGAAAGGATTAAATTTATATGGCCCTTGCATTTATTATTATTTCATAATTGGAACTTAAAATGTCTTCTTTTTTTATTGCAAGTAAAACATATTACTTCAGAACCTGAATATATATATATATATATATACACACATATATATACATATATATATATGAAAAAATTGAATAACTTAATCTGTTTTAGTTGGAATACACAGTAATGTTGGAATTATCCAGTCTATGAGAAAAAAATACACATTTCAAATCAGAGTTTATATGGCAACACTAGGCTATTTGATAAAATAAAGATAGTGTATGTGCTTTACCCTTCTTTGAGAAAGTGGGGCTATATGTTCAAATCACTCATTGACTTCAACTCGATCATATCAGCCTTGTAATAACAAAATTAGTCATAATAACAACTATAACAATAGCAATTGAAATAATGATTATGACTCAGTAGGCATGAAGTTGTTAATTTTGGAATAATTGTTTTAAATAATTGTAAATCTAATTAAACTTTGTTTAAACTATATTATTTTCAGCATAATTTAAACTATATCAAATTGAAATAAAATTCTTATTAACTTAGTGAAATTAAAACTACATTATATATTTATGTCATATGATTGCATGTTATTTAGGGTAAATAAAATGTTTCAAAATGTTCCTGAAAAATACAAAATAGTACTCTAGAAAAATATAAATGGTTATTAAATTATATTTCACTTTACAGATAGGACAAAATACCATAATGAATGTCTGTGCAAAAATATTTATAAATTAAATGGATTCATAATCAGAAATGCAGTTAAATATGTATGGATCTGAAAAATCTTATCCTAAAACAAACACGGTAATATAATGACCTGTTTATTGGATCACTTATCTTTTGAAGGAGGTCCATTACCTTAACATATATTGACATTACCAAGTACAATATAATTTACACCTTAATCCAAGAGCTGCAATGAAGCAAAAGAGAAGTAAATTAACAAGAAAACTGGACTCCCAGGCAGTTATTTCCTGTTTTATATGGTAGATTCCAGATCGATTAAAAACCTAAATTTGAACATTAAAACTACAGAGCTAATAGGAAAAAAAAAAGATATAACTTTGAAAACTTAAGGTGGTTAAAACCACCCTAAACACCATATAAAACGACAATATAGAGGGAAAGAATTCCTTGATAGTAATGTAAAAGTTTCCTCTTCAAAGAGATACATAGGCAAATTTAATAGATAAATAGAGCAATAGGAGATTGTTTCCCAAGCTCCAAATTTGGAAGGTAAAAATATGTGCTATTAAATGTTGGCAGAAACATTCTCAAACCAAAGGTTATATTTAGAAACACAATAAAGACATAACAAAATTATTTTTTATATTTTAATATTCAAAACATAATTTCAATATGGCTATCAATTATGAGAAACTCGAATTCACTGTCAATCTGATACATGGAATCTCAGGCAAAATGAGACAAAATATTAGAAGGATGAAAATGTTAATAATTGTAAAGCTGAGTTTTTGGTATTTTGGCAAGAATATGGACTAAGCATAATGTTCTTGCTGTATTGAAAAATGTCATTTAGTAAACTGCGATTTGGAAGATTAGTTATTTAAGGATTTGGGAAATATACAAATAATAGATAGTGGGTGCTCTAGGGGACAATGCAGTTTTTAGAAAAATAAAAAAAACTTAGTTATACTTAAGCAATTTTCACTGATACTTTAAGATAAACAAATAAAACAACAAAGAGAATGAGATTGATTTAACAACAAAATTTACTAGAATTAATGAAACACGTGTATACACACATATATCACAATCAATATTAGTTAAGCTTTATATAATAATTGTATCTGAAGTAAAATTTTTCAGGCTTTGTCAAATTGCCATAATTTGTTCAATTTGATATTTAATTATTCAACTTGTTAAATATTTCTTATTACACAGCAAGGAAATGCAAAAGTCTTTTTTCCTAAATGTAAATTCTTCTTCCACCTGCAATGAAACTGTTTAACTGTACATAAGTTAAGCAGTACATAGACGATTACTGTGCAACCAGTTTTTAAATGGTATTGAGAGCGAAATTTATTGCTCTTTTCTCTCAGTTAGGAATCATGGTTAACCTCTGGGTTTTCTTGTCCTATCTGCCATCACCAACAGCTACTATTATACAAAACATTCAGATTCCATTTAATTCACCCATTTTTAAATCTCTTATCTCATGTTGAAAAATATCAATGCCTGAATTAAGCAAACTTATTATTTATACTTGCCTTTGTCTCTCTAGATTTTATTAAATATTTTAAGGATTGAAACTTTGTCAGAATTATTTGTTTTATATGATATTCCTTTTTCTACATTGCCTGTTTAAATATTTTGTTTGAATGTCTACAAGACAGATGATCTGGTTCTCCCTGTTATAAATAATGACAGCTTTGTTTCTTCCTATATCTCCGTCTCTATGATAGAAAGTCTGAAATATATTTCATGTGGTAAACAGTTATAAAATATAAATGAATCTGTTTATTTATGTATTTCTCTTATAATTATATAGAATTACAGATTTAATGTATAGGTATACTATACATAGGTATACTATACTATACTAGTATATAATGTATAGGTATAATGGAATAAAGAGTATTTAACACTAGAATCTATCTATCTATCAATCTATCTGTCTTTTTTTCTTTCTTTCTATGTATCTGTAAATCTATCAATCTATGTATCTATTACTTGTCTTTCTTTCTATATTTTACCTTCTTAAACATTAAATAATGAAAATTATATTACATTCCGAAAACAGAATTCAGAGTATATATTTTCAGTAATATAAATCTTGGTTTTCATCCCAGCTTTGTCAAAAAATTCACTGTGAATCTGAAAAAGTTGTACAATTTTCTGGACTTCTCACCAGTTAGAAAAACATGGATATAGGAAGACATACCCATATATATACTTTTAAGATGTCCAATTGTAAACATTCAAAAAAGAGTGAGTACAGAATAATAATTCATTTTATTCAAGCAACCTTTATGTGTAAATATTAATTATGCAAATAGTACATCACCATTTTATATCAAAACAGCCAACTGATAAACATTTTAACTTTGTATGAATGTAGAGAAAATAATTTTATATACTTTATTCCACTCTTATTAACTAAAAGCTCTTTCCAATCAAAGGGAAAAAAATCTTCCTTTGGGTATCCAGAAATATTTAGCAAACATTCTATCTATGGCACAGTTTATTTCTCTGTTCCACAGGCTAAAAATGATGGGATTTATGAGAAGAGACACCATAGTGTAGAGCATGAATGTCAACAGAATTTGAATTGTTGATTCATTTGATATAGGGCCCAAAGAAGCACACAATCCAGAAATGATAAATAAAATTAAGTTGCTATCTGGACAAAGCAGGTGGGTAAGCCTTTGTTTCAAGCTTCCAGAGATTGCATCTCAAGCACAGTTAAAATGATTTTAATACATGAGATGGCTAAGATGACAAAACCAAGTAAGAGAAGACAAGTGCTAACAGCCAGGGCCACAGATTCAGAAAACTGGATGTCCTGAGATGGGCACACATAGCTTGACGTACATCACAGAAAAATTGATGGATCACATTGGACTCTGTGAAGGGCAGCCTGAACATGTTGCTTGTGTGGATGGAATAACAGACCAGTCCACTCACCCACAAGCCACCTGCTAACTGTGTGCACATATATGGGGTGATGATGATCCCATAGAGCAGAGGATGGCAAATGGCAACATAATGGTCATAGGACATCACCCCAAGGAAAAAGAACTCTGTGGATCCAAATAAGATAAATAGGAAATTCTGAATGGCTTATTTTTTGAGAGAAATAAATTTAATGCCTATCAGATAACTCATCACAGATTTGGGAACAGTTACTGAGATGTAACAAAAATATAACAAAGATAAATTGCCTGTAATGAAATACATGGGGAAATGGAGTTGGGGGTCTGTCAAAATGCCCGATGAGCCATGAATCTCAGCAGAGTTGCAGCACCTGCTCTGCAGTTCATTGGACTCACCCAGGACAACTAACAAGGAGATGATGATGACAGCACTTATCCAGAGAAGAAAAGGAATTTTAAAACCTTGTTTTTGGTAAATATTGTGTCCATATACTGTTATTAATTGCATGGATAATAACTTATATTGAAGAGATAAGAGTAGAATATGGGTTTTCAAAACTTGAGAAAGCACAAGTCACCAATATAGATTTTCGTGTCAGTGTTGGATCAATGATTATTGAAGGTTACAATATCATGATAATAGGAGCAATAGCCTTTAGAGAAGAAAGTTTAAAATTCTATATATGTGTATATATGTATATAAAAATATACATAAATTATAATTCAATTAAATATATATATAATATAACTGAAAAGATGTTCAAGTAAAACAAGGTCAAAATACTCATTTATCACAAACCTAAAGCAAATTAACCAAAATTATTTGAAACATTCTCAATGTTAGCAATTACTGGTAAAGAAATTGCTGTAATTATGAAAAAAGACAACACAGAAAGAACAAACAAAAGAGCTAATATGGCAAAAATGTAAACTATCAAAGCTTAGGAGACCCAGACTAGTTGTTGCCTCTGAAGAGTAGTGAATAAAGAAGGTAAATTGACACAATCCTGAGATGATTCTAATAATTCTCACAAGGAAATTATTAGGAACACTGTGGACATTTCAGAGAGAATAAATCCTCGAAGTTCTAAATCCAAGTGGCAAGATTTTAAAGAACCAAGAGGGACCCATGGGCAGGGTCTTTCAAAGTGTGTTATGCAATAGCTGCATCTGCACCACTGGCAAGAACCCAAAGAAACATGAGTGCAGCAAGGGGAAATGGTTGATGAGCCAGGTATTATACCTTGAAAAGATGTATATTTGGGGTCATTGGGGCACAGAGTAAGTGAAAATATATAAGTATGAAAGGAAAACAAATATCATTGACAAAAAAAACATGAAAAAACAAAACCTCGAAATTGACTACCTAAGGGCATTTTTTACTGTTGAACAACACAATAAGCACATAAAATTAATTAAAAAGAAGCCCCCTGGCTACATGCCTCGGATGGTCCTTGCTGGGATTTTGTGGATAGAATTAGAACTGAATTAGTATTCATTCCAATCACCTCACCCCAGCATGAAGTGTCTTTCAAGTTTTGCTGGAATTTCCTTACCCCACAAAGCCTCTCTGCTAATACATGTCCAGCTCTACTCCATCCTGCCACCTTCAGTGAGCAAAGTGGTACTTGATCAGAGCACACCTTGGAAGGGCTTCTTATTCTCTGGAATTTAGTTGATTTAGCCTCCACCACACAAAAAAGTCTTCGACAGCTTCCTAAATATGCCTTGTTTAAATTTTTCCTATTTGTTTTATCTTTTATTAGTAACACATGAATGTCATATACATATAAATTCCAATGTCACATTCATCAGAAATATTGTCCCATTTTATACTTAACTTAATAAAAACACTTTTATTCCAATGAATATTATGAATACATATCTCAATATTTAAAGCTCATAAGAATGTTTTAATACAGGTTTATATAAAATGTAGGTTTATTTAAAATACTGCCTGTATTAGTCAGAGTCTCTCAAGGAAACAGAACTGACAAAATGTGTGTATGTCTTTGTAAGTGTGAATATATATATATATATATATATATATATATATATGTATCTATAAACAACATATATAGATATATATATATATACACATTCTCTGTATCATATATACATATATTATAAGATTTTATTATAGGAATTGGCTCATACATCTGTGGGGTTTGGGAAGTCTGAATTACATAAGGAGGACTGCCAACTGGGAACTTTGATAAAGGTTTTGTTAAATTCCCCAGGAGAAATTGGCTGGCTGAAAAAGAGATATATTTTCATCTTTCAGATTCATCAATATGTGTCCCATGTTAACCTCATAATGTGATTGTCAGTTCTTCAGAATTTTAACAGCATTACAGACTGAGTTACATTTAATGTACTATTATTTTTGAGCTGAAACTTTCTGTGGCCTAGCATGTGGTCTATCCTGGAGATTTATCCATGTAAGCTCAAGAAGAATGTATATCCTACTGTATTTGGGTGTAATATTCTAAATTTGTCTATTAGTTCCACATCCTCTAATGTATTTTTCAAGGTCTCTGTTTCTTTTTTGATCCTCTGTCAAGATGTTCTGTCTAATGGTGATAATGGTGTATTAAAGTCCCCCAATATAATGGTAGATGTGTTTATTTCTCCACATAGTTTTTCCAATGTTTACCTCATACATTTTAAGATGCCTTGGTTAGATGCATAAATGTTTATGATTGTTCCTTCTTCTTGATAGATTACCACATTTATTACTATATAGTATCCTTCTTAGTCTCTGTATTAGTCAGCCAAAGGGGTGCTAATGTAAAATACCAAAAAATGGTTGATCTTTATAAAAGGATATTTATTTGAGGTAGAAGCCTAGAGTTACCAGGCCAAAAAGCATAAGTTTCTTCCCTCACCAAAGTCCATTGCCACGTGTTGGAACAAGACAGCTGCCAATGTTTGCCAGGGTTCAGGCTTCTTGGGTTCCTCTCTTCTTGGGACTGCGTTTCTCTCCAGGCTTAGCTCCTCTGCTTCCTCCACAAGGTCAGCAGTAGACTATCAGGTGAATGGCTCCCCTCTCCTCTCCTGGGGTATTCTCTACAACATCAGAACTCCAACATCATAAACTTCTCCCTCTGTCCTTTGCCTTGCCTTTTATGTTTGATTTCCACACCCACAAAGGGGTAGCGCTCAAAGCCCTACTGCTGTGGCCCAATCAAAGCCCCAATTTTAACTTAATCATGCCCAGATGAACAGATCAGTTTACAAGCATAATCTAATATAGATTTTTGGATTTCATAAATACATCAAACTGCCAAACAGCTACAGTCTCTTAAAATTTTTTTGCATTTAATTCTATTTTGTTCAATATTGCAATAGCTACTCCTGCATTTTTCTCACTATTGTTTGCATGTAAAACTGTTTGCCAACCATTCCTTTTCAGCCTCCTTGCATCTTGGGTCTAAGGTGAGTTTCTTGTACACAGCATATAGATGGGTCATATTTCCTTATCTATTCTGCCAATCTGTGTCTCCTGATGGGAGACATTAAACCATGAATATTCAGTGTTATTATTGTCAAGGAATTACTTACATTAGCCATATTTTCTTTAGGTTTAAGTATGCCATATATTGTTTTTATCATTTTATCTGTTTAATTATTCTTACAGTCTCCTCCAACTCTCCTGTTGTTTCCTTTCAACCTCTGGAACCCCTTTAGTATTTCTTGAAAAGCAGTTTTCTTATTGATGTACTCTCTTAATTTCTGTTTATCTGTGCATATTTTGAACTCCCCATCATTTTTGAATGCCAGATTTGCTGGGTAGAGAATTCTTGGCTGGAAATTTTTTTTCTTTTATCACCTTAACTGTGTCATACTACTGCCTGCTTGCCTCCATGGTTTCAGATAAGAAATCAACACTTAATCTTATTGAGCTTCCCTTATATGTGATGGATTTCTTTTCTCATTCTGCTTTCAGTAGTCTCTCTTTATATTGAACATAAGACAATTTGACAAGTATATGTCTTGGGGTAAGGCTGTTAGGATTTATATTGTTTGTGGGTTTGCTGTGTTTCATGGGCATGTACATCCATGTCCCTCAATACAGTTGGGAAATTTTCAGCCACTATTTACTCCAATACTCCTTCTGCCCCCTTTTCCTTCTCTTCTCTCTCTGGGATGCCTATAATGCATTTGTTTGTGCATTTTGTGTTGTCATTCAAATCTCTCAATCCCTGCTGAATTTTTTGCTTTTTATCTATCTGTTCTACTATTTGTCTGATTTCAGCTGTACTGTCTTTCATATCACTGAGTCTTTCCTTTGCCTTTTCAAATCTGAGTTATGTGCTTCCAGAGTATTTTTTATTTCTTGCATTGTGCCATTCATCATCATCAGGTTCATTGTTTTTTTATGTATCTTTGCAATTTCTTCAGTATGTTCCCCTGTGTCTTCTTAATATCCTTTATCTCTTCTTTCATTTCATTGAGTTGATTCATGATACTTATTTTGACATCCTTTATTAGTTGTTCCACGTTCTGCATGTCCTCCTTTTTTTTTTTTTAAGTTTATTCATTATAATGAGCCATGTCTTCCTGTTTGTTAGCATGGCTTGTAATTTTTTGTTGGTGTCTGGGCATCTGTTTATCTTGATGGTCTTATATGGTTGGTTAGCTTCTCCTACTACTTTAGGATTTTATTTTGTTCTTTATTTGTGTGTGGTAAGGTTAATTTTTGATACTTGGTTCCACTTATTCCATATCCTTGCAGGTCTCTGTGCTCCCTTGAAAAAAATATTAGGACCAGAGAAAAGTAAAGAGATAAGAAGAGTAAAAGGATAATACTAACAGTAATACAAAAAAGGTAGAAGAGGAACCATGGAAAAGCTAGGAAATTAAGTAATACAAGTAAAAAACTCATAAAAATGCAAAGGAATAAGAACTAAAAGTGGTGGAATAGAAAAAAATTAAAACATGAGACAAAATAGAGAGAAAAAATTGAATGAATTAAAGTCTGGATAGATGAGAATATATATATATATATATGAAGAAAGAAAATAGTGAGAAAAAAGTAGAACGAAGTAAAAGACCAGACAATAAAGAATAGAAGTAAAGAAAGAAAAAAAAAGAGAGAGAGAGAGAGAGAAAATGAAAAAATGAAGAACCAACAAGAAGTGGTGGAGTGGATGAAAAGCAACAGAAGTCAGAATACCAAAAAATATTGGAAAGAATAGAAATGAAGTTGTTTGAAAAAATAAGTAAAAGAAAAAAAACAGGAAATAAAGAAAGGGAAAACAACAAACAAGAAACAAAACAGCAACACCAAATCAGCTCAGGAAAAACAACCTGCATTCACAGGCCCCTAGAGACCTTCTCAGGCTGCGGGTGCTCATTAGTTAATTACTCTGTAGCCTGCCATGCACAGGTGATGTATCCAGTTTTAGTGAATAAAATAAAGGAAAAAGAAAGAAAAATTATTCAAAATCCACAAAACAAAACAGTAAAAACTCATTCGTTAAGTTTCCTATCATAAAGTGTTGGCTGCATGCCTTAACTCTCCCTGGTTCCCTCCCCTGGTTCTCTCCACTTGGACATAGGCTTAATATAGATTTTCAGACTTTTTTTGCTCTACTTTTAATTATGCAATTAAAAGTCTATTTCCTAATTTACCACTATACCTACATTGCCTCCTGGAACACTGCTGTTTTGGGTAGGATGTACTCATCTTCAAACTCAATACAGCAATAAGTATGTGCTAGAGCTTACATATCTGCTCACTTCTGCTCTGGTATGTTTTTTTGTGTTTTGAAGTAACTTCAAACTTTGTTAATGACCAGCTTGTTTTCTGAAAAGTGAGCATATTTTTAGTCATGTTGGTTATCTGATCTTCTACATCACATTGTTTTTCTTTCTGATGATGATTTTAAGTTTAATGTTGTAATAATACCAGAATAATTATAAATTTTATAAGTATTCAGCTACCATAAAGCAGCTGACAGATGGTTTTATAATGTCTGCTAAATCATGTAATCTAAAATTAATAAGTCAGATGTTAACAGGATACTGCAGGAGTTAGTGAGGTTTTTCTGACAACTGATTTTGAAATCTTAAAACCTGCATACTTCTTCTTATAATGATGAGAATACACATCTGGAAAAATTATTCTATTTTCCTTTCCTCATATAGTTAGACAAGATTACCATTTATTTCCTATTTAGATACATTGACATTCATCCATATGAAAATATGCATGTCATTAGCTTATTAAAATTTGACTGTTTACATTACTTTTGACTGAATAATGGAGCATAAATAAAACTTCCATAGTGCACATGAGATGGATATTTGATACGCAGAACTTTGATTCACGGTGGGCTTTCTGTGGGTTAGATGTAGAACTCACGTATTTTAATATTCACTGTTTTGAGTGAACAATGTTAACATGTGGGGAATGCAATGTCACTATATGGCCTATATTTAAACTTCTGTAACCCTGGTCATACAATTCAGTATATTTGCATTTTACAATAAGTAGCCAGAGTAAGTTGTTTTACCACTTGCATTTCAAGAGATCTAGGCATTACTTTTAGCTCTTAGGTCAATGTCATTTACTCTCAACCAAATCTATATATATAAAAAAAGGATTCCATGATTTTGACCTGTGCAAAAGGAAACTTAAAGTTGCCATATGTTGAGATGGGTAAGATGGTAGGCACATTCTTTTTTTTTAATTTTTAAAAAATTTTATTTTAGGTAAGCATGGTTGGAAAATTGCAATAATAAGAGATAAGGGGTAAACTTATTGCTAATTCCTCATTTGTTTAAGAAGTCTCCTGTCTAGCAGTTAGGGCAAACAACTTGTTTGTTTAAGTAGAGATGACAAACAACACAGTAAAGGATACTCAGAATCAGACGCAACACCTATCAAACAATCACAAATGACACACAACTTGCTCTACCTGAGAATTTACTAAGAAGTACTTGCAAAAATTTCTGGAGAGAAGAATCATTTTTTTAGTACAAAAAATTGTGGATTTGACTCAAAGAACTGCAAAGCCAAGGCAAATCCCAGCTTTCCTGTGAACATTACATAAATCTAAGATATAAGTTAAAGGGGTTCAACCTTCTTGCCTGAGGTATCTACATGTTGCTTTACTTCGTTCACAGATTTTTCAGTTGATGCTCAATCTGTGTCCTGGTTTTCTAGTGAAAATAGAAAAAGAGTCACCATCAGTCTGAATATATATCCTCAGTAAAAGATCTCTGCATTTTGCCCAAAAAGCAGATTTAATGGCTTTCCAGATGTTGAACATTTCTTCATCTTCTAACCATGAGCTACCAGTAAAATTAATAGAGATGCAATGACATATGTCATGGGTTTTGAAGTGGTCAATAGCACAGACAGTCTCCAAATGGTTCACTGTCGGAACCAACATCTGTGGAGAATAATTTTTTAAATATCTCTTTATGTAAATATACATATGTTTATTAAAAGGACAAGATTCCTTTTCCTCATAGAATTTCCAATTGGATGCTCTCACATGGATATATGAAATATGAAAAAGTCTGTATGGCCAGCTTAATATGTGTTTTGGAGCATAAGAACCCATGTTCCTACAAATTAAGGGTGATGTAGTGACTATGGCATTACAGCAGACTGGTCAAACTCTGGCGCATCACTATCTACAGTTATTGTCATTGATTTCTCCCTAGCTCCCTGCCAGCAATTTTCACTTCATTCTGACAAAAGAAAAGTCATTTTTATTCATCTATCAAAAGAAAATTCCTTCAGTCTTTCCAGTCCTCACTATTTCATCCATTATTGCTGTCAGTCTAGTTTTAATATAATTAATATGAGTTGCAAAATTATTTATGCAAATACCAGTTATCCAAACTTAACCATTTGATCCAACCCTCCAGTTTTTCTTGAATTTTTGGGGGTAACTATATTAACCTGAATTATCCATTCACATTGCAGCTTATGTCACAGAAACATCCTATGAGTAGTTACTCAAAATATAATTTTCAAATAATTTGTCCAATATTCTCAGATGACTGTGACTTTTAGGGAGGTGTGAGATAGAGAAATACATCCCTCATTTTTATTCTAAGTCAGGAAACCAGGGTATTTTAAAGAAAAAATAAAGCAGTCATCAATATATGAGCATTTCTACATTTAGATATTCCCATCTATCTCAGTACAGGAAAAGAATGCCATCCATCCATCTCATTCAGCTTAAATATATGGTGACTTTAAGATTTCAAATTCAGCACAATTTCCCAAAACATAACAGCATGATGCCAGAAAGTAATCACACATTTTTATTGTATTTTGTGGACATTTTTCATTGTTAAGAAGAAGCAAATATTACCATGATTAAATGAACTTTATTATTCTATAAAAATGATATTCTACAAATTATCTATATTGTAAAGCACAGGAAGAATTCTGCAACAGATATTTTTAACATTTTCAAGCAATCACTTCCAGTCTTGTCCCAAAAATGGCATAATTTGTTTCAGACTTTGCAAGATACAGAACATTTCAGGCAATACAAAATTTAGGTTTCACAGTAGTTTCTGTAATGCAGATATAATACCAATATTATAATCAGTTTGATGAGGCAAATTTATTGAATTTAGTGACCAAATGTTAAATATTTGAGTTTCAGGCATCTAAAGTGACAAATTGGTTGAGTTTAAAGTTTTATTTAATTTTATATATTTCATTTAACATATTCCATGATATTTTGTACAAAGGGAACTACTCTTGATTCTTTCATATCACATATAAACTCTGGTATAGAGAATAAAATTAAGGCAAAAATTATTGAACATATACAATTATTATTTGATTTCATTGGTCAAGTTTGTATGGATTTTTCTACTCTGTAAAAATAAGTAACAGATATTTGATAAAAAACTGATATGTATAGCTCTGGAAATATGTTAAAGATCCTCTTAGAGACATTGATGAGTTTTAGAAAATGTACTTGATTCCAAAACATCACATCACAAAATCTTTATATCCTCTAACTTTTGAGGTAAAAGTACATATAGTAATGTTATTTTTAAAAATATTTTATTACAGAAGTTGTGAACTTACAAAATAATCATGCAAATATGCAGAATTCCCACACAATACCCCAACACAAACATATTAAATTGTAGTGAAACATCTGTTACAGATTATATGATAGCATTGTCAGACTATTATCATTAATTATGGTCTATAGTGTACATGTAGTGTATATTTTCCATATTCACTTATTATTAGCACAGTATTTCTAGACTGTAAATTTCAATTGAAAGAGAGCTAGAGAATAATGTAGGGACTGTATAATAGCATAAACCCAAAGGTAGATGAAAATTGTGATTAATAGTACAATTACAAGAATGTTCATCTATGATCTAGAACAAATGTACATCACTATTACAAGATGGTAAGACTAATGAGATGCATGGGAAAAATACAATTAATGTAACCCATGGGCTCATTTAACATCAATATTATAATATTCTTCCATCAATGTCAAAGAAGTACTGTATGAATAATAAAGTGGTGTTATTTTTTTTATTAAGCCTTCAAAATAAATAATAGATCAATGAAAGTTCATAGAAGAAATGAACAGTACAACTTTGAATAGTATAGACCACTCAAAAGTGATGGGATCTCTGCATTTAATTGTAAAGGAAGGGCAAAATGTGGACAAAAGGAAGAAGGAACATATTGAGTGCTAGAACATAAATAGGAAATGCAGAGAATAAATGGATATTGCATGTTATATCAAAACATCAATAAATGTCATCACCAGACTAGGGACTATTTTTTAGGCAGTAAAATGAATGCCCAGAATTGGGTAATATTATAGAGAAAACTGTACATTATTTCTGACTTTAAATAGTATATCACATAAGAAGTGGTCCAGAGGGAACATTATGAATTTCTAAAGGTGCTAGGATGAGAAAATCACATGATAATGCTGAGAAAACCACATTCAGACATGATAGCTCTCTAGTCTCACTGAACGCAAGTGATGAGCTTCACGAAAAGGCAGAGAATGATTTCCGTGATTTTAACCTGAATATGATACAAATAAATGGATAAAATGATACAAATAAAGATACAATATATATGGTAAAATTATTCTGATAGCATATGTGGTAGAAGATAATTTCATTTTTTAACTTATTAAAGTTAAGGTGATAATAATTCAAATGAATTAAATATTGAGGCTCAGAGAAACAGAAAAGTAAGTGCTCCACTTGGAGGGAGAGGTGGAAATGAGAATGGATGTTATCACAGGAAAAAAATAGTAGAGAAATTTAGAGTAAGTAGAAACCATATTTGAAAAGGAGGAAGAATGCAAGGATAGATGGCATGTGAGGATAAGCAGGAGGAAAAAGAAAGTAAAGAGAGTAAGAGGAATATCTACAGATAGCTTGATATAGAAATAGATATAAACAGATATAGAAAATTGATATAGAAAATACAGCTGTCATATGTAATAAATAAAAAGTTATATACATATATATATAGTTATGGCTTTGACTCTGAATATGGACATAGGTAACATGAACACAGACCAAAATTTACATAAGACAGATACAAATTATACCACTTATACCAGTGTAAATAGTACAGTTCTCTGTTTTACTCTCAAAAATTTCAGTTTGGATGATTTTTTTTCATGATCCCAATATATAGAGATAGATATAGATATATGTGTAGACATAGCACTAAATATATGTATGTTTGTGTACATGTGTAGATTTCTGATACACATAGTTATGTCTACTCTATGTAGCTTGATGTCTAGATATAGTTATTTTTCCATGAATTATTCCAATTCTTCCTATGAATTCAATCTAAGTACATTGTTACGTAGATAATTTTGTCAATATTATGTGAGCTGTGAATATGTTTTATGATATAAAATCTTTCTGAGGGTTCCTTTAACATCTGTGTTTCTCAAGCTGTAGATGATGGGGTTTAACATTGGGGTTATAACCCCATGCAGCATTGAGATGAGCCTGTCTCTGCCTGGGGAATGTTGACGGGAGGAGTGAGGCGTATAGGTAAATAGTACTGTGCCATAAAACAGACCCACTACAAGGAGGTGAGAAGTGCATGTGGAAAAGGCTTTGCGCTTCCCTTCAGCCAATTGGATTTTTAGGATGGTTGATATGATGAAGATATAAGAGATAAAGGTGAGCAGAAAGGCAGTGATTCCCAAGAAACCTCCTTCTACCAAAACAAGCATTTCTGCCACATACTTGGAAGTACAGGAGAGCACCACTATTGGCGGGAGGTCACAATAATACTGGTTAACCTGATGGGATTTACAGGACAGGTGGAAAGTGAATACCGTATGCAGAAGGGAATTAAGAAACCTTGTTGCCCAGGTTCCAGCTATCAGCTGTACACAATGCACCTTAGACATGATAAGGGTGTAAAGAAGGGGGATAGAGATGTCCACAAACCTGTCGTAAGCCATATCGGCCAGGAGGATCTCAGTCCTGCGAGGGCCACCAGGAAATAGAGTTGCAAAGCACACCCAATAAAAGGAATGCTTTGCTTTCAGGAGGTTCTCAAGCATCTTGGGAATTATAGCTGA
>JAQZBX010028167.1:0-27938 GCA_029593785.1 Cabassous unicinctus
TTTTGAGGTACCGGGGTGCCAGGGATTGAAACTGGTACCTCATATGCAGGAAGCTGGCGTTCAACCACTGAGCCCCATAGGCTTCCCTGAATTAGCATTTTTGTTTGTTTTGCTTGTTGTTTGTTTTTGTTTTTTCAGGAGGCACCGGGAACCAAACCTGGGACCTACCATGTGGGAGGCAGGTGCTCAAATGCTTGAGCCACATTCACTCCCCTAGGGAATTTTATTTTTTTAAGATTTATTTTATTTCTCCCTGCCCCACCCCCTTGTTGTTTGTGCTTGCTGTCTGCTCTCTGTGTCTGTTCCTTGTGTGCTTATCTTCTTTTTAGGAGGCACTGGGAACCAAACCCGGGACCTCCCACGTGGGAGGGAGGCACCCAATGGCCTGAGTCACCTCCACTCCCCCTAGGGAATTTTTAATTTGTTACTGTGATCTTCGGCTCTCTTTGGTTCCTTTTCGTTACTTCCATCTCCCTATTGATATTCTCTTTGTGATGATCATTTTCCTGATTTTCTTCAGTTCTTTGTCCATCTTTACCTGTAGTTCTCTGAGCATATTTAGGACTATTTCTACAAAGTTTTTGGTATATCCCAGTCTTATCTTCCCCACTGATGGCTTCTATTGCTTTAATCGTCTCCTTTGCCTGGGCATCGCTTCCTGTTTCTTTGTATGTTTTGTAATCTTTTGTGGAAACCTGGACATTTTGATATTTTAATGTGTTGTCACTGGAATTTAGAGTCTGAGGTTGTGGGGGGCAGGTGTAGCTCAGTGGTTAAGCACCTGCTACACATGTGCAAGGTCCCAGGTTCAATCCCTGGTACCGCCTTTAAAAAGAGAGAGAGAGAGACTCTGAGGCATCTATTACTTAAACTCATGTCCGGTTAGTGTTATGACAGGGGTTTCCTTGATTGCTAGGAGCTAATCAAAAAAATTTTTGAAGGAAAACGCCTTTCCCAGTCTTTGCAGATTGACCCGTGCAAGTGCTTTCCTTCAGAGCTTATCCATATGAGGTTAGAGAACAGCTCTAGGCCAAAGTATAGGGGCCTCCCTCATCCTTTCTGCACATGGGCATGTGTGGCCCTAGGAATTCCCGTTTACACTGATATGAATGTTCCCTCTTCCCTAGGAAACATTTTCCTCATGGTCCCAGACACTGTCTATATGACCTAGAGCCAGCAATCCCTTGCACCAGGTAGCCACGACTTGACTGCTCTCCCAGAGGATTCTGTAGGAGAGCTCTGTGAGCTGCCTTCCACACACAGGACAAGTTCTGGGATGGTGATTCTGTGACAAGTGCCTGGTTCAGTCCATTAGGCCACCATCAGACAGACTGAGCCAGACATACATGCTCCCAGTATGTGCACAAAGATTACTCTGCTCCTTCCAGAACTGTGTCCAGGGACCCACACTGGGAGTGCAGGCTAGCTCTGTACTGAGCTGGTGAGGGGATTGGGGAAGAAGCCAGCCAGGGCATCAAATAATTCTACCATTTTTAAACTGCCTTTTTCTTGCTTTGGCATTCACTCTCTTATTGCAGTCCTTTAACTGTTTTCTGGAGCTTTGAGAAAGATGTTTCTGCCAGTTCTTGCTGGTTATTCAAAGCTTCTGACGGAGGATGGATCCCTGAAGCTTCTCATTCCACCATCTTGATTGGGGAGGGTCTCCTTCCCATTTGCTTCCATAGCTCTCAGCTCTAGCTTACCACTTTCCACATTTTATTATGATCTGCTCTCTCCGAACACAACGCTGTGTCACAAGGGCAGAACATATAACATTAGACATGGTTCCTGCCCTTGTGCTTATCATTCAGGCCAGAAGGCTTAAATTCACCAGTGTTCTTTATTGATGGGCACCCCCCACTCTCAGCACAGGCACTACTCACTTTCATCCAGGAAGGAACTAAACACCTTCCTTTACAGTCATTCCATTATTGGATGGATTTGATTTCAGTTCAGTATACTTACTAAGAGCCTGCTATGGGCCAGGCTCTGTACTAGATGTTGTGGATACATACTATAAGGAAGAATCCCTGCCTTCAAGAAACTCAGGTTACTATAGGCCAGAACCACTCTTCTCATAATTTGCTGCCATTGGTCCCAAAAACAAAAAATAAGGGTCATCCTTCCTTCACATCAGAACCCTTGGATATTTAAAGCATCCAGGCAGCAAGAGAGGATTGCAAGTTAGGAGATGAGTTTAATGACAAAGGCAATCTCCAGTGATAAAAAGAAGATCAGCGGTAGCATGGGGTGGGGGCATGGGGAATTGTCTGCAAAGTGACATGAGGGAACTTTCTGGAGTAACGGAAATACTATACATCATAATTGGGGTGGTGGTTACAGGGATATATACATCTGTCAAAACTCATCAAACCAGATGCTTAATAGAGTTGATTTTAAAAGAGAGATGGATTCAAGTCCCCACACTGCCACGCACCAGATGTGTATCTCTCAAACCTAAGTTGCCATCTTTCCAAATCTCCATTTCTGTCTGTAAAACATCATTTGTAAGCTAGGTCAATGATTTTCAGGCCCTTTATTTGAGAAAATATTACTCCTAACCAAATAAAAGGGAGCTTCTCTCCCTAATTGAAGTAGGCATGGGGAATCTGGTGCTGTCCTCTCTGACCCCATTTCCCTTTCTCACAACAACCCTAGCAGGGACACCACAAACCAGTTTGAAACTACTGGGCTTAATTATCTCTAAGGTCCCAGATAGCACTATCATCTCTGATTATACAGTCCTACTGAGAATTGGCTTCAGATTAAATATATCCCCTTTTCCTTTATACCAGCTGGTTTCTCAATTCCTCCCCACATGGAACGAGTAAGCCTTCATGCTCCCATGGAAGAGGGCCATGCCTCTCTTCTCCATTCTCCTTCTCCTCTTCCTGGTTCATTCAGTACAATACATACAAGGACTGTTGAAGAAGTGCCTGCAGTACAAGACCTCTCGTTAATGGTAAATCTCAGTCACATTAAAGTACTTAATAAGGCTTGGATTACTGAATCATTAGGTTTCCAGTAAATCTCAGTGGCTCTTCATCAGAGAAAGGTAGAAGGTCGTAGCCCTAGGTCTCTTAGCTGGACAGCAAAACTAATGAGTCCCTTTTTTTTTCCTTGTTAAAAGGCATCTATTTTGCTTTTAATACAAAAATCTCAGAGAAACAAAAAGATATCATACAAGCCAGTTACTGAATCAAAAACAAACAAAAAACCAACAAAAAAAGCCAACAAATTTCAGTCACCTTCCCTGTCTTCAGCCTGGATTAGAAACCAGGAAACTAAAAGCCAACCAATGTCAGTCCCTCTGAAGAAGTTCTATTAAAAAAAGAAAAGAAAAAGGTTTTATCTGTGGATGCTGAGAAGAGGATACTGCCTCTATATTATAATGCAGTTCTAGCTCTGCTCCACGGTGTCCCTTCAAATGGCATAGTTATGACAGTCACCACAGACATTCCACAACAATATCAGTCAGTCAAATCCTGCAGAAGCTAAGGCAGACCCATTGGGGTGAAACTTGCAATAACAGACTTCCCCGTCACGTCCTGAGAGCAGCATGACTGGGGCTTGAAGGGAGGAACTCCTTGGCGGGCCCGCTTGCAGCAAAGCTCCTGGCATCGCCTGCTGCTGCCCCACGCCGGGGCCTGACACCACCCTCCCAATAGCAGCTCATGTTGCTGCAGATTGACTGGGACCAGCAGCAACTCAGGCCCTTGTGTTTCTGCAGTTCTATCACGGCGGCAGTCGCTCTCCTCAGCACTAATAGTCTTTAAGCCCAGGATAGTGGCTCATGAGGGAAGTGGAGTTAAATTTTAATTTTCCCACCCCCTCTGACCAATATCACCTTCTCTTCTTTTCCTTTGAGTATGAGAACTCTATCAGTAGTTCCCTACTGATATGAAGACTCCTTAACACCGACAAATTTCAGATTTTTACATTTCATAGCTATATTTTTATCCATGTATAAAATACCTCTCTCACACACACACACAAAGCTATTATGAATCCATTAACTTTAAAGCTATCTTTACCAATTGTAACACCAAACTTTAAACAACAGTAGCTCCTCTATAAGAAGCGGGCTGTGCTTGGCACACACATTGGTTTGAAGTCCTCTTGCAGTGACTCCACAGCCTCCCGCGTCTCCAGCCCATGGGTGAGCACCTGTGAGCTGGATCACACAGAGGCAGTCTGATAGCCAGCCATGGCTGAACCAGAAACCGATCTCAGAGCAACCCAAGATAAACCTTTCACTCCAACCTCTCCTCTGCTTTCCAGTATGGTCTCAGAACTAAAGGAAAAAAGGAGATGTGGACACAGATTGTGATGGAGTTGAGGAGTAGGTTCTTGTGGAAAAAGAATGGCCCAGGATTAGAGACCCAGAGGCTCCGGAATGGACTGTCCAATAGAAATACAATATGAGCCACAAAAAATAAATAAAAAGAAACACAAAATTAATGCCAATATACATTTTATTTAACCCAATAAATCAAAAATATCATTTTGATATGTAATCAATATAAAAATTTATTGGCATATTTTTACATTCTTTTTTTGTATTCAGTCTCCGAATTCTGGTATATTTCACACTTAAGCACATCTCAGTTCAGACTAGCCATATTTCAAGGCCCCAATATCCACATGTGGCTAGGGGCTACTGTCAGGAAGAGACACCTGTTACCACCTCCAGGAAAGGAGTACCTAGGATGTCAACCCATTCATGGTTTGCAGATGCCTGGGTCTCTTGCTTACAGCACTAGATGGGATGCATGTAGACCACCTCCCTGTGTCAGATGCAGAGCAAAATGCTCTAGGCATGGGGGACCAGTGTGTTGCTATTGAAGTTGGCCTTTGATCAGTCTCTTTTCTATGTGAGTAAAGTACCGTTCCACCCAATGCCTGTGTGAGTAATGCTTTTGTTGGCAACCCCAATACCTGCAAACCATGGAGTGGGTTGACATCCTAAGATTTCTCCTCTGGAGGCAGTAACAGGTGTCTCTTCTCCCAACAGCTACCCTATTAGACAGTGCAGCTCTGGCATACGAGAGAGCAAAGAAATGAGGATAGACACCCTCTCCACATAACCCTGGGACAAGAGGTGGGGTGGGGGAGGGTTGTGTCAGCGCACACCCTCCTGGGTCTGAACACCTTCTACAATCTTCCTGGTAGACACAAGTCTTGCTGTCATCCCAGAACCAGCATTAAGAAGCTCTGGAGACTATACTATGCAGATTCAGGAACCAACCAGAAGACAAGCAGCACAATGTCATGCAGGGGATGACAAGTGGGGCTTGTGGACCAAATCCAGGCCACAGAGTTATGGTTGGCTCTCATGGTGTTTTAAATGTCTTGAAATGGATGTCATTTTCATTACCTTTTATCACCTTCCTGGATCCTTCCTATAGGCACTGGGGTGTGTAACCCCTGATAAGACTACAATTCTTAAGAGTCAGACAAGACAGCCCTGGATGTTAATCCTGGCTCTGCCACTTTTTAGCTGACAATGGATACATTACTAAACTGTTCCTATGTTTCTTTTACCATAAAACTGGAAATAATACCTCAAAAAAATGTATGAATTAAGTGAGACAAAGAAATAATAAGCTAGCACAAAGTTTGTACATAGTAAGTGCTAATAAATTGTGGAATTAGTTTTTCATTCACAAGAAATTTGAACTCTTCAGAGGCCCTACTGTATTCCTCTACCAATGTCAGAAAATTGGGAAGTATATGGGCAGGAGGAATTTTATCAGCAAGCCCCGCTTCTGCACACTGAGGATGGCTTTATCGATTCACAATTTTTATGATAGTCTGGTTCCTTTCTCTTTTGCCCATAGGTATGTTCAACTGAATTAAGCATTCTTTAATGCCAAGGCTCAGAAAATAAAAAAGTCTTATTTATGGGAATAAAAAGGGAACACTAGCAACGGCACCAAACAGTGGCAGCCCTTTTCGCTAACCCCTATACTAGTTCCAAAGTAGAAGACTCTCAGGATCTGGGGAATGGATGCTGCTAATAAAGGATATGAGATATATATAGATATATATATATGTATGTTTTGTTTTGTTGTTGTTGTTTTTTTTGAGGTACCAGGACTGGGGATTGAACTCAAGACCTAATATGTGGGAAGCCAGCACTCAATCACTGAGCCACATCAGCTCTCAAAGGATATGATATTAATGACCCTCTTAGACCAAGATCTGGCCACTGCTAGACCCCAATTTTTGGTTGCCTATTTTTATGGGGAAAATCGAGGTCAAGTGGGGCCTTAAAGCAGCATCTAAACAAGCAAACTCCACAGCATGGCCCTCTAGCCTGGGGTGCATGCAGCCTTCTTCACCATTCCCATTCCTTGTATGCCTACCATCCAGGAATGGAGGCAGGAGCAAAGAGTGGGCCAGTCCTCAACAGGGACAAAGACTATGGAATCAGCCAGTACGGTGGGAGAGACTAAGAGGAAAACTCTCCCAGGTTTTCTGTTTCCCTATCTCCCTTCTCCAATGTTTACTGCATGTCCAATTCAACAATTATTAATGATTATGTGCTCAGCATTGTATTTGGCATCTTGATTCTATTTTTCAAAATACCTCTCTTCCCTCCTCCACCCCTTTTCCTTTTCTTTGGCATTACCCAGTTACCCATATACTATCTGTAAGAGCCTCTCCATGCTTCACTTCTTTATAGTAAATAATACAAGTTGGTCCTTGGGGGATGAGAAGAGAGAACAGACGGTTCTGAGTAGTACATGGGGAGGTAACATGACAAAAGAGGAACACATGGGTAAGTAATGGAGTAAAAACAACAGCAGAGTTTTAATTTCTGTTCAGGACTTAAGAAACTCCATCATTATTGAAAAAAAAAAACTATGCCAACATCAATAACTTGTTGATTATAAAATTTGTACTTGGGAGGGAGAGAAAAAGAACATTTAACGAACACTTGCCATCTATCAGACACTGTTCTGGCGAAGTTCTCAATATTTTGGTGGTCAAGGACTCCTCTGGGATTCATGAAAGCTATAAATCTCTCCCACAGAAAAATGCAAATGTACACAAAATTTTACATAGAATTACAGAGGTAAACAACTGTCCTGAAGCACACAAACATGGAAACCAGATTTTTATTGTTTTTTTGAATAATGAAAACGCTCTAATATTGATTGAATTGATGAATGCACAACCCAGTGACTATACCAAATGCCATTGATTGTACACTTTAGATAAATTATATGGTTTATGAACAAAAAAATAATAGGGTATGTTGGGGGGAAAATACACCAAATGTGAGATATGGAATATAGTTAGTAGTAATACTTTGACAGTGCTCTTTCATAATTATAAATGTTTCACAACAATGCAAGATATTTGTGGTGGGGTTATGTATAGGGAGCGCTGTATGATGTTATGCATGTTTGTTTTGTAAGTCCACAACTTTTACTATACATTTAATGTTTATGTATGTTCATATATGGTGATATACTTCAATAAATTGTTTTTAAAATGAAAAAAAAAAATTCTCTTTGCTAGGACCTTTATCTATTAACCAACCCACTGAGAGTCTGGCACTGTTGAGATAGATATCATTTTTCCACCTTAAAGACAAGAAGTCAGAGAGGTTCAGGGACATATTGAAGGTCATATATGTAATAAGTGGCAGAAACATTTTAACCAGTTGCTTGAACACTAAACCTTGCTGGTTTTTACTGTTACTGTAACTATCACTCATTTTAAAATGAGAAATAAAGATTATGTAAGAAACTGGAATCTGCGCAAAGCATTCTAGTCTCAGCCACAGGAAATCAGGAAATTCAGAATTCCCTAAAATGCCAATCGTACTTTTTATCAGCTAAAATCCCTACTCCCCCTGAACACCTCGACACAGCTGGCAAATAAGCCAAAGATGAACCTTTCTTAGAGGCCTCACATTCCTCGGAACAAGAGGCAATCTCTTTCCCCCTCAAAATGTGGAACTACGAGACCAAAGTCTTTAGATATGAAACAAAAGAAATTTAATTTCAGAATATCACATGAGTATAAAAGAAAGACAATACATATGATTGCTTCTTTACAGTTACATACACATATATATGATATATAGTCAAATAATAATGAAAAATTAAAAATGGTGAACTAGTTAAGAAACCTCATTTCTCTTGTTGACTGAGCTCAGAGAGAGTGCAAAGCAACCCATGCTATATAAAGAAAGGACCCTGGGATGAAGGATTGTTTTTCTCCAACAGGTTCTGCTGGTCTCTGATGTGTGGAGCAGTGCTCAATGGCTCTTTAGTACTGGTTGTGGCCTCACATGCTCCAGTTTCCATGGTAACCCAAGCACTCAGGCTATTATGTACTATACCTCCTCACTAGCCCCTCCATCAACTCTACACTGTTGGAAAGAGCTCAGCATTAGCTGTCTAGGAAAGCCAGCTTTCTACACCAAGTTTTAGATTGGATTAATTACCACTGGTTTAAAAAGCTTACGAATCTTAGGAACCCAAATCTTCCCTGAATTCCAGGGCAATTTTGTCAAATGCTGGTATCCTGGTTTGGATCTTCAGAGTAGAGGAAAGCAGGTATGAGGCTGTCTCCTGGGGAAAGGAGTTCTACTTAGAAAAATCTCAGAATGGGAACCACCAATTTCAAGTGTCTGTGTGAGGCCCTATACAAAGTACGCAGAAAGAGTCTACAGAGGTCTGTTGCCAAAGATGGCTTCCCCAGTTATAGACTGTGGGGCACAGTCCCCAGTCATCACACGTTCTCTTAGAAGGCAATATTTTAAACCGTATCCTAATATAGGCTCCCATGAGGGAAGCTGAATGGAAACATTCCCATTCAGGAAAAGGGAATTGTTCTGCTCTGACATTCTGTGATCAACTAGCTTCCTTGCAGGCCAATAGAACGGCCACCTCTGTAATAACCAGTGGTCACCGTGGTCAATAGCCCTGCACTGACCCATTTTCCCAAAGGTGTTCCTTTGACATACCTGACTGACTCTAGAGGAATATTCAGGGTAAAGAGCTTTCCTTCCCATTTGTGGAGATCAACTAAGAGTTATTTCAGTTATGATTCATTGAGTACCTGCTCCTTTAGTTTAAATTTAGAGCACTCAGGTACAATCAATTTAGTCCTCTTTCACTACCGCAGTGGGGTTTTTTAAACCAGATTCATTGGTCCCAGTGCAGAAGTCCATAGTTGTAAAAGGTTAAAAACTCCAGTGCTTATGGCTTTTACTGATTCAACCAGTGTAGTTCATCCAACGCAGATATGAATCAAGGAGATGCATATCTCTGTGTTGCATCATACTAATACCATATCAAAAACCATCACAAACGGCCCCAGAAAGAAAAATAGTTTAAAAAGCCACAAGAAGAGGCATTTTCAAAGAGACTATTCCAAAATGAAAAATAAACATAACAAAAATAGATCAGATTAAACAACACAGATTTTTAAAATGTGTTAACTACTGGCTCAAAAATAAGACCTGCCCACCAGGTCTGAAGGAAGGCAGTACCCTTCTGTGGCAAATGATAAAGGGTTTTTGCCTTTGAGTTCTCCATAAGATTCCACAGGATTGTAACAGTTTCAGATCACAAGGCAGGTTATACTGTGTGCTCCTTAAATTTGGATTCCAACTGGATCATGGCTTCTATAAGAAAATGACCTATAATGCCCTTAAAGCAAGGGACAGAATAGTCAATAAATAACTTAAGCAAAACACACATACTCAAATACACACATAAACTGCCCCAGGGGACCAGCTATATAAAAGCATACGCATGTGATATCTCTCTCACCAGCTACCCTCTTTGATTGATTCTAGTCACCCACAGAGCATCTCCTAAATCTCAGCTACCTCCCTCAAGAAGACACACAACACTAACTCACTGACAAGGAGGTATCAGTGCAAAAGGCCATCTCTGCTCTCTCTACCTGATGCCAGACCATGTTTAACAGACCATCACACCACTCCAGGATGAAACAACACTTACTCAAAAAGTGTCGTCCTTTCCTTACTCAATAAGGAAAGGACGTACCAAGTTAAGAGGAGACACTGCTTCTTTCTGGTGATACCAAAAGGGGTTTCTGTTTGAATTTACTGATATCTGGCGCAAGAAATTGTATTTTTCTTAATAAAAAAGGCAAATAGAAACCTACACAGATGAATTTGCTAATAATTTTAAGAATGACATAAAACTGCTCTAGAGAAGGGCTTCAAAGCAGTTTTATGCTCTTAATTGTTCACAATCTGTCAAACTGGAAGGCAAAATTTTACTTTTTTCTTCACTACTGCAGTAACCAGCAAAAGAAATAGAAAGTGTGAAAGACAGGCTTGCACAAGTTTGACACAAAGTCAAACTCTGCTCCTCCACAAGCATCTTTTGCTTCAGCAATAACACAGCATTTTCAATAGTTTAAAATAGGTCAGCAAACCATACTTTGCTGGGCAACTGATGGCAGAGGCCTGACTCAGCTCCAACACACAGGGGGAGAACAGTTATACAGTTTAACTGAGCCAGGCACAAACGTGAACATCCTCACCTGCCACATGCTGTTCTTTGGACAGTGAATATTTTATACTAGACCAAAGCTATGCCATTGCTCACCTGAAACATATGTGACTGTTCCCAAGCCAGTGAAAGCTCCAGTACCATCTCCAAATTTCTATCTGTGCACATTCTGACAAGGAGAGAGACAGGGCAGCAACCACTCTTCAACACTGGTGATAAACTGCTTCCAAATAAAAACATTCTCTTCTTTAAATCCTATCAGCCTGCAGAGACTGATGCTCATTTCCTTTCCTCTGGCTCCAACTTGCTCTCAGGAGACAGTCTAGTCTGCACCCTTGGAAGAATGTAATATAATTCTACCCTTTAAGAGTCATCCTGTGACACAGAGGCAGCCAGCCCCATCCAAGTCATACTCTAGAGCTTCCACTACATACAAATATTTCAGCAAATGTCTATTAAGCTGTCAGTGACTTTTATTGAGTCACAGTGATTTATTTGGCACAGAAAGAATAAAGGGAAAAAGTATTACACTGACATGAGGGATGTTTCAAGCAAGAGGAAACTAAAAGAAGGAACCCAGCTCAGCAACCACACGATTATTTTGGCATCACTGAGGAAAGAGGAAAAGAGGGAGGGATGAAGAAAGGACAGACGGAGGGAGGAACAGTTTAATAATTAAAATTTGCTAAAATATTGTATCATTCCAAAGTATCCTCTTTCAATATTACAAGTGAAATACCGTTTAATCTCATATCCAAGAAATAATCAAAAATTTCTGGGAAAGCTATAAATTCTTTGGGTAGAACGCTTTAAGGAATACAGCCTCATGAGATAAAGAGCTTTCCCAAAGCTTAAGGTGGAAAAAGGTTAAAAGGAAAAAAAGAATCTGGCTTAGAGCTCTTTTAGACCTTTAGATTACCTATTTTTAAAATGGCTTTTAAGACAAAGAAATAAACAACAAACAAACAAAACAACAACTAACCCCAACCAACCCCCTCTCCCCCAACCCCAACATTGTCAAAAAACAGAGAAAAGGCCAAAATATCAGTTAAAAATAACATCAATCCACTAGGACTGACAGTACTTAAAAAAAAAAAAAAATGACTGGCAGTTGAGTACAAATTTCATATTTTAAAAAATAGAATCTGCCTAAACCAACACTTTGAATGAGCACAAGAGTACTTGGTTCTGCCCATTTACTGTGCTGTGTAAGCTGGTTGGCTGGTTAGTGGTTTCTCCATAACATTGGGGAAATATTAAATAAAAAATAAAAAAAGAGTTCATAGCACTCGCTCAGAAGGCACAGTTTGCAAACATCATCCAGTAAGTAGGATTAGAGGTATCAGTCAGGTCATGGTATTAGTTGGCTTTCACAAGTCAAAATTCAGCCAACAAGCTGCAAGTCCAAGCTTTGCTGTGAGTAGTAATAACACCTGGTCCACTAAAGAGAAAATTCCTAGGTGGACGACAGAAGAACTCTGGATCCTTCAGAAGAATCCTAGGTTGAAGGAAAAATAAAGAGCATTAAGCATGTTTATAAAAATTTATTTTTGCAAATACCACCTGAAAGCTAGAGAATCTATTTCTAATATTTTCTCCAAACTGTGAGGGTTAAAGAGCTATAACTGATAATCTATAACTCTCTACCAAACCAAGTAAATATGAGCTTGTCCACCTGCTCTAATCTAAGTTCATTAAATCATCTGAACTGTAATAATAGCTACCACCTATCATTTATTAAGTACATAGTTTATGCCAGGTGCTACTCTAAGTTCTTTATGTATATCTCAATTATCATCACAACAACCTGTACAGTAGGTAATACTCTTACCATTTTTCAGATGAAGAATCAGAAGCATACCCAACAAGTTATTTAGCCCCAAGATACATAGCTACTAAGCAGTGAAGCTGGGATTTGAACCCAAGCCTGACTGATTGTAGAGCTTATGTTCTTCCAGGGCTACCCTTCTCACCAGCTAATGTTTATTAAATGCCTGCTAGATGCAAAGCATTGTCATTGTCAGGAAAAAGAGAATAGCTGGAAACAGGAGGCCACAAATATCTTAAGTCTGGTCCTTGTCTTCCAAAAGAGAAACTAGCTACAGAGATATAACAATACATGTGAAATAAATAACTAAATAAATCATAATCAACATTTTAAAAGAGTCGGTAAGAGTTCTAAGAAAAAAGTAATTATATCTGCCTAGCTTAGCCAGAAAGGTTTCAAAGAGGCTGTGGCATTTAGGCTAGGCTTTGAAGGAAGGGTTTTGACTCCTGGAAGTAATGCCCAGTTAATAAGTATGTGCTAAATCAGTGGTTCTCAACTGGGGGTGATTTTGCCTTCCCCTCCCACTTGGGACATTTGGCAGTGTCTGGAATCATTTTTGGCTGTCACAACTGGGGGAGGGGTGCTACAGGCAACTAGTGAGCAGAGGCCAGGGATGCTGCTAAACATTGTACAATGTACAGGGAAGGTCCCCATAAAAAAGAATTATCTGACCCAAAATGTCAATAGTATTGAAGTTGAGAAACGCTATGCTAACTAAATGTCTTTTTAGATTATGCTATTGATGATAATGATAAGATTGCATTATCTTCTTCAAAGAATATCTATTCTATTTATAAACCTCACCATCACCATCAAAAAAATATAGGATTGTGTTCATTGTTGTGTAAAAGAAATATATGTCAAGCAATTGGATCTACGGGCTTGGAGACTGGAAGAGAGTTGAGAGCTAGAGACACGGGCTTGGGACTAGTCATCACACAGAAAGCAAAACTGAGCTACAGAAGTAAACCAAACTGCTAAGAAGAAAAGGAAAGAAAAAAGAAACAAGAGCAGAGAACTTAATATAGGGCACTGAAAAACACGTAGAGGTAGAGAAGTAGGCAAAGATGGAAAAGAATTAAAGGGGAAAGAGGAGAATAAGAATAGTGTAGTATCATGTCAGCCAAGAAAGGCATTTCAAGATACAGTAAGTGACCAGGTAAGAGAGTAAAGTGAAAATGCCACTGATCCAATGAAGGTCGCTCATCATCTGTGGGCCTCTACTTTTCTGAATCTTTGACATTTTTGACAATCTATAGAAAACTATATATTCGCTCTCCCAGAAAAATGCATATATGTAACTCCATATAAAATTTTATCAACAATATCAGGAAATTTATAGACCCATTAAGAGGTCCATAGATAACAGGGTCAAGAATCCGTGCTCTAAAAATTCTTTGTGAAATACTAAGCTGACTTATTGTTTTAATTCATTTATTTCTTCCCAAAGTAGAGTTGTCAATATATAAAGACTTATTAATTCTTCATTATCTTCAAAAATGAAAGTGACAAAAGGTGTCACTGATACAAAACAATGAAGCCTTCAAAAATAACATATGCTTCGTTTTGACTTATGGACATATAGGTAGTAATATTTAGACATATAACTCAATCAGACAGCCCAGCTTAGAAGTCAGAAGCAAGGTGGAAAAAAAACCAGTTCAGATAATTTATCCAAGGATAAGTAAGACTATACTGAAATCTAATTTTTAGAAAAGAATAAAGATTTATCCATAAGGATTGGGCTTTTGTTCTCTTTTTCTGCTGTCTCAAATAGTAATTATGCTCATGTCTCAGTGGTGAATTAGCATGTCAAACCAGAGACTGCCTCACCTGACACACACAACCTTATATAACAAGACCAAGTCTCATCCAGTTTTCATTAGTAACAACTATTTTATCACTTTAACAATTACAATGTGTTTCCAAAACATTATTTTGATTGAGCCTCACAAGAAATCTGTGAAGTGGATATAACTATTATCTTCATTTTCAGAGGAGGAAACTTGGGCTCAAAAGGAGTGAGCAGCTTTCTCAGGTGAAAGAAATGATGACTCAAACAGATCTGACTATGAATCCCATGTCTTTCTAGTGACCACACAACTTCTTCAGAGGAAAGCACAGCAGCCACTGCCCTTTACCAGAAGAGCCTGGAGCAACCAGCAGTCCCAGCATTAAATAATCCTTTTTGTCCTATATAGCCTCAAAAACATGTATGATATGATTTCTGGTGTCCTTCAGCATGAGTAGTTTATCTGGAAAGCTTCGCTGAACCAAGGTTGACCAAACAAGGCTAAAGTCTACACAGATAAGGAACATAACCATTCCACATTTACTGAGCATATTCTCAGTTCTTCTGTACTTGATTTATACAAATAATTTTATACTTTTTTAAAAATTTGTTTAAGAAGCATTCTTAAGATATTTCACACGAGTGTCCAGTCTGTCCAAGAGTGCAGGGACCATGCAGGTCTGCATTCCCAGCCCTACCCTCAGCTCCTAGGGCAGTGTGAGCAGATGCTCACTAACATCTGCTGAATGAATTCAAGGCCAAAGACCCAGGCCTTGTAAACTGGACATAACTTATTATCATAACTATGCTACAATGAGAATTCCAAAAATGCTACTGACTGCCTGGATGCAGAAATGAACTATATTCAGAGTAAGTATAGAGAATAAGTAGAACTAGTACCTTTTTTCCCCTCTTTCTTTCCCTCAGACCATTTCAATCTTTTTGGTGTCACCTTGACAGTCGGAGAGTCCGAAAATAACTATAACAAGAAAATTTTTACAGTGGTTTAAATATTCTAATGTCATTCCTACAAACAGACTTTACTATCAGAAGAATTATTTACTTGTTCAAATTCAATGTGAAGAGTTTTACCAAGACTGATGTATTTATTAATCCTAACTTTATCATTAGTATTTACCATTAATAATTTTTATTGCTTATTAATTTATTAATCATTAATAATAACTTATTTTAATGCTGGATTAATGAAGTAGCCATACCTGGGATACCTTGAAGGACAGGTAATGCAGTGCTGAGTATGCCTTGCTCAAATGTTACTATCCTTCTGGAGTCTCCCAGTTAAAATTAACTCTCCCTCTAACAGTTTGTTTATGGGGCTATTTTACTATATTTGTCATCTGGGTTTATGACTGGTTATATCCTCCTTGAACTCAAGATGTGTTTGTTGAATGAATCAATGAGTCAGTGAAAACCCACAGAAGTAAAAGAGCCAGGACAAAGGAAAGAATTAATTGAGAAAAGGCACAGTTTTACTGTAAATAAATACAGTAAAACAGATGACAGTGTATCAATTTTTTACCTTTCTATAAATATACATATATAGATAGGAAGTCCAAAGAACAGTATCTTACTAAGTTCATATTTTCTTTCCTGGCTCTATTCAATTCACCAAGAGCCACAGATTCCGGAGTAGAGTACTTGTTTTTCTTTTCTGACATCATCTGATTCCCCAGGACCTTCCGCTGATTTAGGAAGAGAAAATATTTGACTTATAAACATCCACTATATCTATATTATACTTCAAAACTATAGTTTCCTTAGGTTAAAAAAAAAAAAAAGCTCAGCTTTCTGATAAATTCTGTATAAATTCTCCCAGGCTATTTTATGCTAGGGAAGCCAAAGTATGTTACCAAAAAAACCCTGAAATTATTGCTTTCTTTAGATGATAACTTTTCCTCTGCATTTAAAAGGAATGAAATAGTAGAAACAACTTTATGGTTGATTTATGCTAACTAATACAGGCCAGTTACAGTATACCTCTGAGACCATAAAGAAATGCCAGTTATTTACCAGTGTCATTTTTTTCCCCAAAGATGTGCTGTCTCTGACAGCTATTAAAAAGATTCCCAAATGTGCCACACTAATGTAAGATGTTTTTAATAGGTGAAAATGTGAGAGGGGCAGGGGGTAGGGTATACTGAAAATTCCCTATATTTTCAATGTAACTTTCCTGTAATGTAAAACTTCTTTAAAAATAAAGTTTGAAAAATAATGGGGGGGTTGGAGCAGGTAGAGCTCAGTGGTTGAGTACCTGCTTCACATGTACGAGGTTCAATACCCAGTACCTCCTAAACAAAGATTTCTTTCTTCCCCTCCCCACTAGGTGATATTTAGGCAGAGTCCACTCTAAGATTCTGTTTCCCTGTCACATCCTCATCCAAGACTGCAAAATTTCAAGTTCCATAAGAGTTCCTAATATAGTCACAAGAGAGTACAGGCCTTCTTAAGAGGGTCATATGACCATTACTGACATTCAGACCAGAGTAAGAGCCTTTCATCTATGAACAGCTTAGGAGCTGATGTAACTTACTGTAACAGCTGACAGCAACAATTCTACCATCTTTGGAGAAATACTCCCTTTATTTCCCTTAGAGAATAAATCTGAATTCCAAAAAAAAACCATATCAAAACTAGAACATTGGGAGCAGATGTGGCTCAAGAGGTTGTGCGCCCACCTCCCACATAGGAGGTCCCAGATTTGGTTCCCAGTGCATGCTGAAAAAAACAAAAACAAACTACAAGCAAAAAACAAATGAAAAAACCAACTCAAGGAAGCCAATGTGGCTCAGTGGTTGAGCCAGCTTCCCACATATGAGGTCCCGGGTTCAATCCCCACCCCCGGTACCTCAAAAAAAAACAAACAAACAAAAAAAAATCTAATAATGTTAAAGTCTACAATCTCAATACACTTTCAACATCCACTCTCCAGTTCATTGGGCTCACCCAGGACAACTAACAAGGAGATGATGACTGACAATGACCATCTCAAGGAACAGAGAGAGTCTGCAACTGCAAGCAAGAAAGTCCCATCCATCTGCCCCATGGGATCTAAGTCCCCTCTCAATTAGAGGTGGAGTGGGCATCACCATCACAGAATCCTCAGGATTGGGGAATGGACGATGGACTAGAACGGAGTTATAGTTGTTCTACTGTAGACTTGGGATTCTAGCAGTGGAAGAATTTTTATCATGGATATGGAGGCAGTGGCCCCTGGAGGTTCTGAGGGGATGGAGAGGGAAAAATAGGGATAATTTGGGGGCATTTTCGGGACTTGGGAATTATCCTGAATGACACTGTAATGACAGATACAGGCCATTGTATACCTTGTAATAACTTGCAAAAATGTGTGGGAGAGAGTATAAACTACAAGGTAAACTGTAATCATTGCTTCGTGGCAATGCTCCAAGATGTGTTCATCAATTGTGGCAAATGTACCACATTAATGAAGGATGTTGTTGATGTGGGAAAATGTGGGAGGGCTAGGGAGTAGGGTATATGGGAATGCCCTATATTTTTTGTGTAACATTTGTGTAATCTAAGTTTCTTTAAAAAAATTTCTAAAAAGTATATATTTTTAAAAAGTCTATAATATAAATATCAGAAGCCATATTCAGAATATTCCAAGTAACAAATTATTTACATAAGAGAAGTTCTGGAAGAAAAAAATCTAGCCAAAAATGGGATCAAAGAAGGACAGAAATCAAATAGCTAAAGCACAGAAGTGTTGGGAAAATAAGACTAGAACCACCCTCCTTTCAAAAGTCAAATATCACCTCAGAGGAAGCTGAATTGGGGATGCCAAGAGTCACAGGACTGGTTGTAAATCATCTACTCAACTTCTGAAAAGGCAATTTATCACTCCATTGCAGAATTACTGAGCAAAAACCTACATCTATTACTAGTTCAAAAATCTCTTAATTTATAATGAAAACACTTTAACCCTCTGTTTAATAAAATTTGCTAACATCTGTGTTTAATATTATTGTTCTAAAATGTTTTATCCTGATAAAATTACAAGCTCTTTTATAAATTCTAAAGTTCTAAATTCTCTCTTACTAAAGAAGTGGGCAGCTATTAGCAATATAGCTAGAGCTAACTACCCGAGATCTCACTAAGAACAGAAAACCACCATCTAACTTCAAGTAAAGAAACATTTATTTAATTGAATTTATTAGGTTATTGACTATAACTTTTCTTCTGTCATCTCTGTAACAGGGAAGTCAGAGGGAATGACAGACTTTTCCAATTAAGAAAGAACAAAGAGGGTAAACCAAGGATGTTTATTTTTCTAGCCACATCTAAGCAAGTGAGTACACTTCTGGGGTTCTAGCAAAGGAAAATTTGATGTCAAGCAAGCCTAATATCCCAAAGGCTACTGGCCCCAACAGATTACGATTGAGAGTGAATTCTAAACCTCTACAAATTATAACTAGGACCAAAATTAGGGTTACAACTGCTAACAGCTACAGCATAAAGAAAATAAATTATAAGGTATTTATGTCTTAGGGGAAAATTTTTAAATTTTAAACAAAGGGTTCCTTAATGTTGCTGGATTTTTAGATTTTAATAAATTTAAAAACAATTTTAAAAATGAAAACAGTAGAACATGGAATCATGCTAAACTCTGTCCAAGTTAACCAGAAACTCGTCAGTTTATGCCTAAAAATCTGAACCCTGTAACAAGGTACACACTGCCACCTACTGTCAATATTCCTTAACTACAAGTTCAGCTCGTCCATGACGAGTCATAAACAGAATCTGCAAACAGAGTGATGGCAGCAAGAACAGAGAAATATATTTTTTATTTGTTTTATTTATTTATTTATTTTTTAGCAGGTACTGGGGATTGAACCCAGGAGCTTGCACATGGCAAGCAGGAGCTCAACCACTGAGCTACATCCACTCCCCTGTATTTGTTTTAAAAACAAGATTTTTAATGATTTGATACAAGGGAAAAGAATACGATAATTGATTAAAATATTAAGCTTACAAAAATCTGAGGCACCTTTGAGCACCCAGAGCTAATGTCTTCCCCTACTGTGGCACATTACAGAAAGTTTAAAGGCTTGTGCTGAGACCCAGGGATTGAGTCACTGAGGAGATTTTCCACCCTTGTAGGCCAAGATTGGCTCTCACAGGATTCTCTAACCTGGGAGAAAAGTTCAGGAGACAGATGGCCTCAACACTATCAAGAACCCAAATCCAGGGATTGCTGATGTTTGGGAATATGGCAGTGGACTTTACGCAGATTGCATGGAGATGCCTGGATGCAGGCAGCTCGGAGCGCCCTGAACAGGGATGTGATGCTGGAGAACTATGGGCACCTGGTGTCTATGGGGCTTCTCTCTTCCAAATCCAAACTAATCTCCCAACTGAAACAAGGGGCAGAGCCCTGGATGGAGGTACAAGAAGTTCCATGTGGTACCTGTGCAGTCCAGGAGAAATGGTTTGAAACAACAATGTCATCCCTAAAGCAAAATGCTTCTGAAGCCATCTGTTCTGGAGGAACAACCAAAAAGAGTCATGACGGAAAGAGACCTGGACTGAAAAGGAAGAAGCTCCACAGATAAGAAGCACTATAAGTGTGAGGAGTATGAGAAAGTCTTCAAATATAATTCCTCCTTTATTAATGACCAGAGAAATCATACTGGTCAGAAGCCCCATAAATGTAAAGAATGTAGTATAGCCTTTATGAGCAGTTCATCCCTTTTAAATCATCAAAAAATTCATATTGGCAAACAGTATTATAGATGTATTGAATGTGGGAAGTTCCTCAGAAAGCACTCAACATTCATTAATCATCAGAGAATTCATTCTACAGAGAAACCCCATAAATGCAACAATTGTGGGAAAACTTTCAGAAAGAACTCAATCCTTTTAAGTCATCAGAGAATTCATACTGGTCAGAAACTCTACAAATGGAATGACTGTGGGAAAGCCTTTGCTCAGAATATAGCCCTTACTCCTCCTAAGAGAATACATAGTGGAGAAAAGCCCTTTAAATGTAATGAATGTGGGAAAGCTTTCAGGGATACCTCAACTGTGTTGGAACATCAGAAAATCCATACTGGAAAGAAACCATATTGGCAAAATGAATGTGGAAAGGCCTTTAGGAAGAGCTCAACGTTTATTAGTCATCAAAAAGCTCATACAGGAGAAAAACCCTATCACTGTAATAAATGTGGAAAGTCTTTTAGGTATGACTCATCCTGTGCTGGACATTAGAAAAGTTACCATGGAAGTGGACCCTATCAGTGTAATGGCTGTGGGAAAGCATTTACAACAAGCTCAATCCTTATTGGACATCAGAGAATTCACACTGAAGAAAAACCTTATGAATGTAATGAATATGGGAAGGCTTTTTCCCAATGTTCAGCCTTTAAACAACATGAAATTCATAACAAAGACAGACCCATCAAATGCAGTTAGTGTGGTAAATCATTCAAAAGTAGTTTATTCCTTCTGATTATTAAAGAGGAGACATTTAAAAAAAAAGACTCATTTAACAAAAATATTCCATATACCTCTATCCTTAGAGTTTCCCATTTGTGAGGATGTTCATTGTACTAATATATGGGAAGAACCTAAATATATATCAATACAGAAATAGTTGCTACATAGCAATTGAAAAGAATGAGGTAGAACTCCATATAGGATCATAGAAAGATCCCCATGATACCGTGTTAAGTTAAAAAAAAGCAAGTTGCAGAAAATCTTATATATCATGATCTCATTTATTCATATTTTTTAAATGATCCTATTTTTATGTATATACATCTATTTATGTTATGCATCTAAAAAAATCTGGAAAATAAAGGCCAAACTTTAACAATTAAAAAAAATTTTTTTTGAGATATCTAAAACTCACTAGCCTATTAGAAAATAAGTTTTTCTAACAATTTCCCTAGTCAATCTCTTAACTTCCTTACTTCTCCATAAGCTGAGCAAACTGCCCAATGAAGTGTATAGCAAGAAACAAGTCAGGTAGAAAAAGAGACTCTTTACATTACTCAATGAGGATTCTGTCCTCAGCCCCAGGAGAGAAGAAAACACCATTATTCCTTTTACACCTCACTTCTCTAATGAGAGTCCCTTCTCTGATCTGAAACACAGAAAAATGCTTTAAAAGATAAACTTTTCCAAATTCAATCCCTATCACCTTACAAATAAACCCTTTATAGCATCCCAAAGAATAGAAGAAAACTGTTCACACATAAAAAATAAAAAAAAAGTCAGACTGTTAAATTCCCTACAATCAATGCTAAAATAACAGCACAGGGTACCTACCTTAATAAGTCCACTGAAGGAACGTGAACGGGCCCTCTTCTGTACCCGGGGAATAGAAGGTTCTCGCCCTGGTGTCTGGGTCACAGATTGCTTATTAAACTAAAAGAAAACATAGAGAATATTTTATTAATATCCTCTTAAGCAAGAGATAGCATTCTATGACAACCAATAGCTAAGTGTAAAAACCCAGAAAACTCCAGGAATAAGTGACTGTGTACATATATGGACTAAAAGGGCTGCAAGTAAATCACAAAGGCAGAAATGATGCTCCAAAAAGTCAAAAATTATGTAATTTGCCCAAGATCTCCAACTGCCTATCAAGGGTTTTTGCATAAACCATCTTGTATATACAAAGAGTCACTAGCACAACCTAAGATAGTCCTTAAGTTAATATAAATTCCATACAGAATAATAAAGTTATTAAAGCTCTTTAAATGGATATCTATCATGATTATGTCCCAGCATTAGACTCAGAGGAAATACATCAGAACATAAAAAAATGCAGATTTGAAGATTCTATCAACAACAGCTCTCTGTTTAAAAATATCTAAGGTGGAAAAAGGGAAGACCCAAAGTGTTGTATAGTCTCATTCAAAGCTTTGATTAGATATACATCTCCCCATTTTAAATATTTATGTATATAATATATATATAGTACATAATTCTTCTTCTTGCCTAACTATACTTTTTAAATTTCTGAATTGTAATTTTGCAAATTTTTATCAAGCCAGGTACAGTTCTAGAGGTTAAAGAAATGATCTTTTTTTATATACAGGTAGCCTGAGAGTCTCAAAGTTAATTTTCTCAGGAGACAGAAAATTTAATCACCTCTCAACAACTTAGCTAGTAAGTATCCTCCTGAACATATAGGACAAGTTAAAACAAGGCATTCCTAACAGTGTTGGCAAAGATGCAATAAGATGGGTCCTCTTGTATCCAACTGGTGAGGGCATTAATTGGTAAAAACTTTCTGTAAAACTATTTAGCAGGATCTATCCAGAGCTTTTTTAAAAATGCCTATTAAAAAGTACATGCTGAGGAAGTGGATGTGGCTCAAGCAGTTGGGCACCTGCCTACCACATGGGAGTGCCAGGTTCGGTTCCCGGTGCCTCCTAAAGAAGAAAAGCAAGACAGCAAGCAGACGCAAAGGGCTGGTGCAGCAAGATGACACAACAAGATGATGCAATGAGATACAATGAGGAAACACAATGAGCGACACAGTGAGTAGGAAGTGGAGGTGGCTCAAGCCAGTGGGCACCTCCCTCCCACATGGGAGGTCCCAGATTTGGTTCCTGGTGCCTCCTAAAAAAAAAAGACGCGCATACAATGAACAGACACAGAAAGCAGACAGTGAGCGCAAACAATAAGGGTGGGGAAGAATTAAATAAATAATCTAAAAAAAAAAGTACACACCACCTATGTGGTATTCTTACCAAAAGAGAAATCAAATTGGAATCAGATTGAGATGCTAGAATTAGATTTAATTACCAGTTCACAGCAAATATAGAAAACAAAGAAGCAATGATGTGGGAATGGATGTGGCTCAGTGGTTGAGTGCCAGCTTCCCACATACAAGGTCCCAGGTTCAATTCCCGACTCCTGGTACCTCAAAAAAAAAAAAATGCAATGTGGTATCCTGGAACAGAAAAAGGACATTAGTGGAAAAAACTGATAAAACCTGAATAATGTATTAATGTTATGTCTTAATTTGGACAATGTTAACATTAGTAGAAACTGGATGAAGGGTATGTAGAAATTCTTTACAGCTTTTCTCTGAGTCTAAAATTATTTCAAATTTAAAAGTTTGTTAAAATAAACGAGAAAAGAGAGGTATAAGAGCTGATGTGGCTCAGTGGTTGAGTGCCGGCTTCCCACATACAAGGTCCAGGGTTCAATCCCCAGCCCCAATACCTAAAAGAAAAAAAAAAGTGTATAATACAAAGAGTGAATCCTAATGTAAACTATGGATGGAAGTTAGTAATATAATTATAATAATATTGTTTCATCAATTGAAACAGTTATCACACTAATGTAAAATGTTAATAGTAAGGAAAACTGAAGGGGCAGAGATGAGTATGGGAACTCTGTACTTTCTGCATGATTTTTCTGTAACCTACAACTGTTACAATTTTTTAAATAAATTTTTTAAAGAGAGAGAGGTATGTATGTATTAAAAGAGGTAGTAGTCATAGCCATCTTTTGCTCATGCCACTTCTAAGAAATAATCTGTAATGAAAATATTTATACACAAAAATGTATAAACTAAGAAACAACCTAATTGCCCAATTTGTCCAAAAACAGGCAAACTGTACATAAATTAGGTTATATGGGATGGAATAATATACGACCATTAAAGAATGTTTTACAGCCTTTTAATGTCATAAAAAATGTTCATGATATAATACTAAATGAAAATGGTGGAATACAAAACTGAATATATAATATCTCAATTAAGTAAAAGAAAAAAATGTGAAATACATACTCATGGAAACAACAATAAGAAGGAAATGCTCCAAAATGTGATTGGTAGTTAACTCTGAATGATTATAGGAGATTTTTTACTTTCTTCTTTATACCACTGTAGTTTTTAATGTTTCTATAGTGATTATGTATTACTTTTATAATCACGGGGGGAAAGTTAAGAAATTGTAAAATAATAGTTTCTTCAAAAAAATATGGAGTCTTCAAAATGTATGCAAGGAGTTTGCAAGCATGCATAAGAAAATGCTTATTCTGTAATGTTTAGTGATAAAGAGCAGAGGTGAAAATCAGAACTACATAAAATATATCCATAAAAAAAGAATGAAAGAAATATCCAAAATGTAAACACTGATAAGATGAGTGATTTACTTTCTTCTTAATCCTTCTTTACAATTTCCTATTTTTCTAAAATGAGGTTTCTTTTTCCTTTGTGTTATTTCTAAACCTCAATGTTCTTGCTGAGAGAAGTCATAAACCTGCCCTACATGGAAATCGCTGTCTTAGTTTCTATCAAAGAATTAAATCACTAGACTGCTTTGAATCTGCAACAATCAGGCAACACCCTGTAAAATTCTAATCATGGCACAATTAGCTAGATCTCAAAGTAACTTCAACGAGAGTGATAGAAAACCTCTCCTAAAGTACTTTTCTTGTCGATTGTTAAGTTCAACAATTATCAGCTCAACATTTTCTGAGTACTTGTTTATACTTGGCCCTATGCTTGGGACTATAAACAGTTTTTAAAACATAGATTCTGGGGATGGATGTGGCTCAAATGGTTGGGCGTCCGTCTGCCATATGGAGGGACCTGGGTTCAATCCCCGGGACCTCCCAGTAAAATAAAAATATATATATAGAAGGAGCATGCGCTGCCAGGCTGTGTGTGCCAGTGAGCCACCAGGCCCTGGGAGCCATGCAGCAAGATGATGATGTAAAAGGAGAGAGACAAGACGAGATGCTCCGAAAGCTCCGAAAACCAGGAGCCGAGGTGGCGCAGATGGCTAGAACACCTCTCTCCTACATCAGAGGTCTTCAGGATCGAATCCTGGTGAAGACTGGAGATGGAGGATGAGAAGAGATGAAACAGACACAGAGAATTGCCCAGCAAATGGACACAAAACAGCAAATGGGGAAGGGGGGTTTAAAATGGATCAAGTAAATAAATAAATCTTCAAAAAAATAAAAATAAAAAAATAAAACATAGATTCTTTCCTCAAAGAGGTAAGAGTTGAATAAAAAATCAAGAAGCTGACTTTGTCTGATCAGCTAAAATTCAAGAGGGATTGAGACAAAATTAATTCCCTGAGAAATAAATAGCCAGGTCTTTCAGATTTACTCAGGCAATACTCAAAATGGCAAACGCTGGGAGGATTGTGCGAAGATGGCAGAACAGGAAGCTACAAGAATCAGTCACTCTACCAGCTATTAAACAGGCAGAAAATATCTGAATCAACTATTTTGAAACTCCAGAGTCCAGAAGAACAATGTAGAGTATTCAGGGAAGACTGGGAAGTAGAAGCTGATAAATTATGGTATATACCAGTAACTTGCTCTCTCCACATGCGTGGTTACTGGCATCCACCCCCCACTCTCACAGCAGGCCACAGTGGGGTCTGGCCCATGGCATAGCTTGCTGGTGCCAGAAAGGAACATAAAAACCAGTTCTCCAAGATCCAGACTGGTCAATCGCTTGTCACAGCTTTTGATTAGCGACTTAGGATCACTGAGGGCCCAACTCTGAGGGCAGCCATTGTTCTAACCCGCCCCAAACAAAGGCGGCGGAAGAGATTTAAAGATGGTATTCTTCATCAGAGCTACAGAAGACAGTTAAAGGGCTGCATTTGCTAAGCAGGTCAAGAAAATGCAACTTTGAGGAGCCATGGAAGAAGCTCCTGGTGCCCTTCCTGGCCCCTCCCTCAGCCCCTCTCAAGGGCAGTCTGGAGCCAGACGGTGCTCCCTTTGTGGGTCCCCAGTTTTGTTCCAGCTGGGAAATACCATCTTGGGAAACTCATCTCTGGCATGCCTCCTTTCCATCTGCCACCCAGAACTTATCCTCCAGGCAAAAGCAGCTTTAGACAACATAAGCAGTGCAAAAAACGGTTGAGGTGGACAGCCTGGGGCAAAGGTTTACCTGCTTTAAAAGTCCAGCAGTGGAACACCTGGGAGAGGAGAAAACTTTGTCTCCTAGGAAGTACAGGGGACAACAAAACTCCTGTAAACAGGGGGACTCCTAACTCATTGGCAAGCTCAAGCCCAGAGCAAGACAAAGGCCTAGAAAAGACAGGGAGTATATTGCACTTTGCCTTTGCCTTGGACAGACCTTCCTGATGGGAGGGTTGACATTCAAAAAAATCTGTCATGTCACTAGCTGGTTACAAAATCAAGAAACAGACATCGCAAGGAATAAATCCAAGAGTTAACATTTTAAAATATTAAAATGTACAATGTACAACAAAAGAGTACAAGACAAAGAAACAGGAAGCGATGGCCCATCCAAAGGAAGAGGATAAGAATCCAGAAAACATCAATGAAGAAAACCCAACTGTAGACATACCAGATAAAGACTTTTAAGAAATGATCTTAAATATGTTCAAGAAGTTGAAGGAATATACAGATAAAGAACTAAAAGATATCAGGAAAACAATGAATGAACAATATGAGAATCCCAATAAAGAGACAGACATTTTAAAAAGGAACTAAACAGAACTAAAAAGCAAAAAGGCAGAAGAAAGTCCTGCAGTATCGTAGTGATTTTAAATGTAGATGGATTAAACTCTCCAGTCAAAAGGCAGAGATTGGCAGAATGGATAAAAAAGCATGACCCAGCTACATGCTGTTTACAAAAGACTCACCTTAAATTCAAAGACATAAGTAGGTTGAATTTATAAAAGGATGGAAAATAAAATATGCCATGCAAGTAGTAACCAAAAGAGAGCTGAGGTGACTATACCAATTTCAGATAAAATAGACTTTAAATCAAAAACAGATATGAGAGACAAAGATGGTCATTACATACTTATAAAGGGGTCAATTCAATAAGATGTAACAGTTATAAATATATATACACCTAAGAGCAGAGCCCCAAAATATACGAATCAAATACCAATTTGAAAGGAGAAATTGACAGTTCTACATTAATAGTAGGAGACTTTAATATACCACTTTCAATAATGGATAGAACATATAGACAGAAGATCACGAAGGAAATACAAGATTTGAATGATACTCTAAACCAACTAGACCTAACAAACATAAATAGAACACATCATCCAACAATAACAGAATATAAATTGTCCTTGAGTGAGCATGGACCATTCTCCAGGACAGATCATATCTGAGGTCACAAAGCAAACTTAAATAAATTCAAAAATAATGAAATCATGCACTGTATCTTCTCCAACCATAACAGAACGAAGCTAGAAATCAGTAACAGAAGGAGAAATGGAAAATTCACAAATAAGTGGAAATTAAACAACATACTCTTATAAAACCAATGGGTTAAAGAGAAAATCACAAGGAAAATTAGGAAATATCTTGAGGATAAAAGTAAATAAATAAATAAATCCTTTAAAAAAATGTATAGGGGAGGAAGATACGAACTATAGTTAGTAGTAATACTTTGACGATGCTCTTTCATGATATGTTAACAAATGTTTCACAGCAATGTAGGGTGTTTGTGGGGGGGTGATGTGTGGGAGCCCTGTATGTTATGCATGTTTATTTTGTAAGTTCATGATGTTTGCTGAACACTTTTAGTTTATGTATGTTCATGTATGAATGATATACTTCAATAAATTGTTTTCTAAAAAATTAAATTTTAAAAAAAGAATTATACACCATGTGCAAATGGGATTTATCCCAAGTATGAAAGGATGGTTCAACATAAGAAAAACAGTTAATGTAATATACACTGCATTAACAAACTGAAGGAAAAAAACCCACATGATCATCTGAATTGATGCAGAAAAGACATCTGACAAAATCCAACATCCCTTCTTGATTAAAAAAAAAAAAAAAA
>JAQZBX010028168.1:0-27940 GCA_029593785.1 Cabassous unicinctus
AAAAAAAAAAAAAAGAATATAATGGTAATAAATCCTAAAATTTCAAGTAACATAATATCAAAAATGTAGTAAAACCTGTTAGAAATATGAGGGAAAATGAATTGTATATCTATAAAACCAATGAGAGTCCATTAAACCTCTATTTGAATTGATAAAAAAGAGTTCAATAAAATGGTAGGATGAGATGAATATACAAAAATCAATAGCTAGCCTGTATAACAGCAATAACGTATTAAAAATGTGATGAAAAAGGAAATCCTATTCCTAATAGCATCAAAAATACAAAAATGGTGGGGAGGGGACTAGGTTGAATGCATGACAAAATTATTATAAAATGCTATCTAGAAGAATAAACCATAAAGAATATATAAATATAGTAAAAGCAAGAATAATAGAATAAGCCCTATCAGATGTTAGAATGTTTTATACTTGAGTAATTAAAGCAGTATTGATGTAACATAGACAGGTGAGTGAACAAAATAATCTTGAGAAAGAGAAATATGTGATAAATGAAACCACACAAATCAATGTATAAGGGAAAAATTATTCCACAAAGAGTTTTGGGACAACTGGTGGTTTTGCAAAGAGAAAGCAGCCCATCACCAAAGTTAAGAGTAAAGCAAGAATCTGGAAAAATTATTTGAAGCAAATATGAAAAATTAATTTCTCTACTCTTTGAAAGCTTATTCATATCAATAAGAAATCCAAATGAGTAAAGATTGTAAAAAAGTATAAATTCCCAATGATCCCACCTTAAAGATGGAAATAAAATTGGTATAACCTTTTGGAACACAATTAACAATATGTATCAAGAATCTGAAAAATGTCCATACTTTTTGACACAGTAATTCTACCTCTGGTAAACTATCCTAACAAAATAATTTGAAAAACTGAAAAGCATTATGATCCGACCTACTCATTAAAGTGTTGTGTGTATTAACCATGCCATATGAAATAGCAGCCCTGCCACCTTCTACCTCCTTTCCCTGCTTTTCTTTTCTTCGTGGCATTTATTATCACCTGTCATTTGTTTCATGCCAGTCTCCCCTCACTAGAATGTAAGCCCCAGGAGAATTTGCCTGCTTTGTTCACTGCTACATTCCCAGGCTCCAGAACCCTGCCTTGTACATAGTGGCAATTGATAAGTTATTTGTGGAATAAATGAACCACCCCAAATGTCCAACAATGAGGAAATGGTTAAGACTATTTTGATTTATCTACTTGATATAATACGTGCCTATCAGATATATTATTTATAAATAATAATTTATAACATGGAGAAGTATTTCTGATGAAATAATTTTAAGAAAGCAGAATGTATTTTTACATATGTATAGTATGGTTACAAATATAGGAAAAGAAACTTTGTGGAGAGAAATAAAAATGGATGGAGATATAGCCAAACATTAAGAATGTTTGTGGGATGAAGGAATACAGATGATTTTACTTTGGGGCCTTTTAGTATTGAAAAATTCGAAAAATGCAACAACAGAAGAGAGGCTTTTAAAAAACACCAACGATAAGAGGGTATGATTTTAAATTAAAACAGTGACAAATAGGAAAAGCCAAGGGAGAACAGCAAAAGTGGTAAAAATAGGGAATGATAAGTTAATGTTTTGGTTTATTTTAGCATAATTAGATAAATTTGGGTTTAAAATATGAAAGGCTCTTTCACATTTAAAATATGAAAGGCTCTTTAAATCACTGTAAAAAAAAAATATATATATATATATATTTTGCTAACTTCTGTCATCCAGCTAGATTATCACCCTTCAGTTCAGCCTTAGAATATAAAAATTTTGAATCCAATGGGTGACTTCTCATAAATACAGATAACTGGGACCCATGCCTTGTAGTTTCTAATTCAAGAGAATTGGGGTGTTTTAAATGTAGTCCCTGACTGATTCTATGTTTGGGAATTCCTGGGCTAAGTGGCAGGGAGGTCTTGCCTCCTGGGAGCAGCACACTTGAGCTTCTTGGGTGGGGGAACCGTTCTCATATCTGTTCTTGGGTCAATCCTGCCCCCGCAGCATTGCCCCAGCAGCAACAGCAGTTCTTCGCTATCGTGTATGTGTAGCGAATGTAGAACCCTAGTGTGATGTGCCAACCTACTGTCCCTCTACTGCTTCTTGGGCCTCACCTACAAGCCACTGCTATTGCCAGATGTATCCCAAAACACCAAAGGCTGTGCCAAGCTGGACTGGGCTCCTCACACTCCATCGTCCTCAACGTGACACATTGTCTTAGTATCACCTCTGATTCAGAACCCGTCATCCTAGTCACTGTCCTGTAGGCTCATCTTACAGTGTTCTGTGCTTCTTCCTCACTGATGCAAACTCTCAGAACTGAACCTCTTTTCCAAACATTTCCTCTGTTCCCCTTGGAAATCCCAGTGCAAATGCACGCCTTCATTTCCCCAGTCTTTGCACAGGCACTCCCTCTGTCTCCTGCTTTATTTAAAATCAGACTCTTGAGACCCCTTCTCCTGCTTACCTCATTTGTTCAGATCACAAGTGACCAGTAGGTGGTGTTAATATTCACCTGGGGCCCATTTCCCATCATTTCACTTTCATTCTTGGGCAAAACCAACCAATCAACCAAACAAGCAAACAAAAGAGCAAAACAAAAATTCTATTTGATTTTGATAATCATCTGGCATCCAGCCCACCGCCTTTATTTTGTCATCTAATAACTGACTTCTGAGTCACTCCTCAGGTGTCTTAAGTGTAAAGTGACTTACACTCTTTCTCTCCACCCCAACCACTCCATGTCCTACCATCCTGGCCGACTTCATTGACCTTGTGGATGACCTATCTCTAGCCATGCAGCCCCTGTTCTCCTGCCTTTCCCTCCCCACCACCTTCAACATCTTGGAGGAGATTGCATGGCAACACATAGGGCAGAAAAAGGCCAATACAGAATAATGTTCCTACTGATGATTTCTACGGGAAATCCAGAGAAATGCAGCTCTCTTTTGTGTTTCCCAATTAGTGGTAGGGTAGGGGTACCTTCTGCTTGGGAGTTTTTCAGCTCAGGATGGCCAAGCAGGACTAGAAGAAAGGGACCAGAACACATTTGGCCCTAATAGAGAACATAAACTAAAGGAATAAATGAGATTCTTGAGATTTTTATGTTGCCCAGTTCAGTTCCTTAGTACTGGAGGGCAGACTCGGGGGTGGGAGTTGTAGGGCCCTGGAATAAGGAGTCTGGTTGTCCTCTGGTAATCTCTTTTTGGGGTCACCTCAAATCCTTTCTGGAAAGTGGCTTGGGGTATGTGTGTGTGTATGTACATGTGTATATGTGTGCATGTGTATGTGTACACTGTGCGTGTGTATGTCTTTGTGTGTGTGTGTATCATAAGCAAGCTTAATGACAGGCAACTGGGGTGAGAAGAGCAGTGAGAAGGAAACCCCTAACATTTCGAAAAGATAGAAGTACCACACTCAAATACTGTTGCCTAAAAGTTTCTCGGCTTGATATTCATGGAGAATATCAAGGCCCTCTCATATGAACTTTTTATCTCCACCTACCAACCAATCTTCACATACCAATCCCTGCTTCCTTCCTTTGTGGCTGAAGTATCCCTCCCCCCATCCAAGCAAATCTTTCTACATGATATGTAAATTCCCTTCCACAATTAAAAAAATATTTATCATGACACAAAATATTTATTCCCTAAACTGACCAGGTACCACCTGAGTGACTGAGATATAGGGACAAATAGAACCCAGCTGCAATTGATGCCTGTTGTACTAAGTGACTGGCACTCCCTTTATGTGAATTGCACATTCCTCCTCTACGTGACTGCAGTGGGAGCTGCCGTGTTCCTACTCTCCACAACCTGGTCTCCCATAGTGGTTCAGGGTGGGCACCTAAACCAAGATTGGCAATCAGTTCTTTCACAGGGAAATTTGTAATTGCGAATCAAACTGTATATAACAGGGTAACTTGGAAGTTCTTGGTAATGGCGATTTTCTGCCAGGTGCATAGGACACAGAGGGGGCCATTCTGCATCAGGAATGAAGTTAAGGCAGATTCAGAGAGAGACGCCGAGACAAGGTATTCTTCAAAAGAGGGTTTTCTGGGTTCTTTAAGGTGCTCCATTCTCTGGTTCCATTCCTTAGGTCCAGCTGCATTTTTGTTCTGATATTACAGTGTCCTTTCGATAACATTTCTTTCCGCTTAAGCTAGTATCGTGTGCTGGGTTTCTGTTACTTGCAACTAAACAGCAAGGTACTGTCATTCTTGCTTGATCTCATTTTGTAATTGCTATATGTTGAGAACCAACCATGTGTACTTTGAGAATAGAATTTTAGAGGACTAGGTAGCAAATATCAGGATGTTGCCTCTTATTTGCAGTCTTCAAAGTGCAGTAAGAAAGAAACCTGTTCAAATCCAGCTGAAAGCTGCCTGGAAACCACAGGGTGTTGAAACTCTTTTGTGAAGTACTTTTTGCCAATTGCCAGTTGCCAGAGACCACTGAAGTTAGATAATCATGGGCCTTGCTACACTGTCAAATTCTCTACTGCACTGTTTTTAAAGCTATCAGTTATCCCCTTTCTCTCTTGAATCTTCAACAACTTCCTCTCTGTTGGCTTCTTATATCAGCATTTAAATCCTCTCCCCTCTTAACAAAATCCACCCTAGACTTCCCAAACCTTCCCAAACCTATTGCAGGTAAACTTCTTGATGACATTATCCATACTCAGTGTCAAGCTATAGCAATCATGCTGCTTCACTCTAAGCTGCAATTGCACTTGCAAAGGTTGCCCTTGACCACCTCATCATTAAATCCAACCGTTTGTCAGGTTTCACCTTACTTGACTTCTCAGGAGCAAATGACATTGTTGACCGTTCCTGCATTCCTGACACACTTTCTTTCCTTGACTTCTGTAACACCACTTGTTCCTGGTTTTTTCTTTCTTTCTTTTTTTTTCAAATGTCTGCTTGCTTCTTCGCAAGCTTCTCTTTTTGTTTTATGCCTTAAATGAGTTCGTGTTCCTCAAGTTTGGTCTTAAAAGTCCTCCTCAGCGAGTCCTAAAGGCTCCTAGGGCAATCTCAACCACACTCTTGACATTACCATATATGCATGAATATAAGATAAAGGGTCTTCCTTGCCCCAATAATCCCTCAGGAAAGAGAGAGTCACCCTATCTTCTGATCCTTAAAAAAATCCTTCATGTTACTGAATGTTCTCTCAAATATTGTAAACAACCAAATGCTTTTTCTTGGGGGAATATGTGTATATATATATATATATATATATATATATATATATATATGCTAATGGACGCATTCAATGTTCATATAGAGGCTACCTGACAAAATTGTTAAGAACAGATTTAGTAATTATTTCTAAGGAAATAATTTTACCATTGAAAGTGTTGGACGTCCTTGTAAACAAGCCTTTAAAACATCACTATAAAAAGAATATGGTAAATGATTATAACTTGATTACAGGATGAATGATGTAATGTGATTGGATACTTGTAATAAAATTCCCAGTGACAGAATTACATATAGAGTCAAAAATTTAGGTGGAAGCAAAGATGATGCATCCTGGGAAACTACATCAGAGTCTCAAAGGGTGACCCTAGCGATGACAAATACACTGCTGATAATAAAGGTGACCTGGTGATGATGGAGACAATGTAAAGAGTTTCAATAAAGTGATTTTGTGATTTTTAGGTAGAAAAATATATTTAAAATTAATATATTTTATATAATATGTAATTTAAAATTTGTACTATAATTAAATTAATACATTAAATACTATAAATAGATCTTTGATCATTTCATCTCTATCTCTAAAAGTTTATATAGTCAAGTTGGCCACAGAGCTTTATTTGGGGGTGGGAGTGGTGGTGGTGGTGGTGGATATTTTAATTGGGAAAATGGGGGCAAACCCTATATCCAGAGGCACCTTATTCTCAGACATAAATAGTATAAGCTAATGACTCATCTCTCCCCCTAAACTCCAACCCAAATAAGAACCATCTTACTGATTTCTTCTCCGATGTCCCATAGGCACTTTAAACTCAACTTGTCCAACGTTAAACTCCTCATATTTCTTCCTATCTGCTTCTCCTTCTTGTTCCCCTCTCAGTGAATGTCACCACCTTCATTCAGATGCCCAAGCTGAAACCTGAGTAACCAGGTCTTCTCTGTCTCCCACACACCCTGTTGTTTTCTTAATCTATCTCCTAAATCTCTCTTATCTGTGTACTTCTCTTAACCCCCTCTGCCTTACTCCAAGCCACCATCATCTCCTCCCCAGACTACTGTAACAAAATCTGAACTGGTTTTCTTGGTCTTGTCTCCTTCCAACCTATGCTCCACAAAGCAGCCAGAGTGATCCTTCTAAAATGCAAATCTGAAGTCAGTTCCAACTACTCCTACCCATCCTCAGATCTCAGTTTAGAGACAAATGCTTCTCTAATTCCCCATTCTCACCACCCCCACCCCACTCACACACACAATTTAGTCAGGTTTGATGCTCATGCTATGTTTTCCCACACGTCTTATCTTTCCTTATCACAACACTCTTCACACTTCTTTGTTATAACTGTTTATCTTTCCTGCTAGATGGGAACCTTGTCTATCTGCTCACCATTGTGTTCCCCTAACACAGGGCCTGCCTGAGACATAGTAAGTGCTTTATAAATATTAAATGAATGAACCAATATTTTTGTAACCCCAGCACCTGGCACATTGCCTGGCAAATAAGAAGTCCTTAATAATATTTGTTGAATTGATAGACTGTTGTTGAACTAAAGATATGTGATTATTAACTAAGCAACCTGTAACAAACAAAATTAATATTATGCAGGCTTTGTCCTTCCTAATTAGGCATAATCAGAGATGGCTCCCTGAAACAGGTGGCTTTTGAAAGAGAAAGGGAGAAAATAAAAATTCTTGCCTAGTGAAGTGTAAAGGGAAAATGTAATATGACCGTCTGTGCAGAAGAAAATGATGTTCCTGAGACACGGGCACTGCTAGTTGAAACTTGCTAGCCAGGGGGGCTAGCTTTCTTCTACTTTAACTTGGGTATTGGGGATCAACCAGACGATCACCTGCAGAATCTCATTACTGACAGCAAATACTGAACTGTATTGCCTCTCCAGAGTTGAAAAATAATTCTTTTACTATAGAGAATAAGATTTCTATCAAGTTTTACATTCGTAGGCTTTATTAATTTTCATTTAACTTTTATATCAAAGTAAACTTGGAATAAATTTCACAAGAACATTGCTCCAGTTATTTTTGGCCTGCACTTTGATAACTCCTACTGACATACAATGGCCACTCTGTTTTCTTGGCTCTAAAACTTTCTTTGTGCACAATTTATGGAACATGGGTCTCATGTTCTAACTTTAAAAAGTGTTAATTTCATGAATGGTTCAATGATATCTCCACAGATTAATAGTTTAGACTACATAAAGATATTTTGATTAGCGATTATAGATATGGACTGAGGTATTCATTGAAAATCTTGTTGGGAGAATGAGAATGATAAATGGGATGTCTAAGAAAATCTTCTCAGAGATGTCTTACTAATAACAAATGAGAGACTGACAACTCCAAATGAGAGACTGACAACTCCAAATGATGATTTTTAAAAAGGGAATGTCTACAATGTCAGTAACATTGGAGCAAGAGAAAGGATCTGAATTCAAATATGTGCCTAGGTTATTTTACTGTGTTACTCATGAACTGATTCAGAATCTGTAATTTTTTTTTTTTTTTTTTTTTTAAATCTGGGCCCATCTATTAGTGGTTTATTAGAATGGGTTTGATTAAAATTGTGATTTAATCACAAGTCTGAACTATATGATTTATTTATAACCCTATTTTATGGAAACTGCTTTAAAATTGTTGACGTAAACCTGATATACATAGTGGGCTGATAAATTAATGAGATAGTTCACAGAAGTCACACTTGAAAACCAATCTGATTACTTTATTAGCCACACCTCATATGTTTTTCTTAACATGGAGATAAATATAAGCTTCATTTTAGAAATCACACTATGCATTTATAGCTTTAATATAATAAAGTTTTTCAGACTTAGAAAAGATATCAGAAAATTAACATCTGCAAGGCAATTAATGGTTTCCAAAGAGCTCTTCACATTGTCTCAGAAAAAGGAATAGATATGATTATTAAAGGTTAATTAAGCAAATATTTGCGAAGTAATTGGGACATAATCTATTTCTAATTTAACAGGTCAATCAGGGAGTACATGGGAAATATTTTTGCTGGTTAACAACTATAACAAAACAAAAAGATATTTAAATTGTTTTCCACTTGGAAAACAATAAGCGCGTGTTTCCGCTTTTAAGAGTCATTGTTTCTTATAAGCGGGACGAGGGTTCCTAATTTCACCGTTTTGATGGTTTACTAGGTTTTATGAGGAACCTGAGGTCTTTGCTCCAAAGTTAATCCAAGCCTTATATTGCTTATTTTGGCACTTCGGAATAAAAGAAAAAGTAACTACAAGCGGACACAGAAGGATGTGGAAGTCAGAGAACTGGCCATTTTTCTTGTGGAAAGCAACACATTTGGTTATTGACTATTCAGAACAGTGAAAAATAAATCCAACTTATATATGTCTCTCCAAGTGCCTAACCACACAAAATTTTAAAATATTTTTCATGGGCGCAGCTTATGAAATTATGAGCATTCTCGTCAGCAGTGGAACTACAAACTGCTTTTCCCTAACTTCGGGAAGCCTGGGGTGCTGTCTCACGATTGCAAAGTGGTTTAAAATCATAACGCTCTTGCTGCCGGTTTACCGGCGATAGATGATTCCCAGGTACAAAAACGCCGCAAAGGTACAGGTAAAGGTTTCAGTTACTGCCAGAGGATTAGCCCTGGGGAGTCACGGCGCTCGGCCCGGTGCCCCGCACGAGCTGCAGGAGTGGACACCAAGCACCTTTGTCTGTCCCTTGGTGCCTTGGACCGGGGCCGACCGGCGCGGGTGGGGGCGCCGGCCCCGCGGTCCGGGGGGGCCCCAGCACTACCCAGGGGAAGCGCGCTGCGAGGGCGGCCCGGCCTGGAAGCGGGAGGTCAGCTGCGGCGCGGCCGGCCCCCTCCCACGGGAGCCGCGCCAAGTCCCAGCAAGAGCCGGGCGGGATCGCTGTTGTTTTTGGCGAGCACATAAATCCCCGTGCCGACCCTCTGCGCACCCAGGTTTCCTCCCGGAGGCCATTCGGTTTCCTCTGAGGCCCTATATAGAGGCCCCGGGCCCAGGCTGAGAGGTGCGCGCCCGCTCTGGCATCTCCGGCAAGCCTGCGCTCAGAGTGCCTCTTGCCCCCAGGTCTCCGCAGCCAGAGGCGGCCCAGAAGGTGAGAAGTGGTAATTTCTCCCCGGGGCCAGGATCAGGAGGCGGGGGCGCGCGGGGGCAAGCGACTACGGCGAGCGGGCGGGAGAAGGAACAGGATCCGCTTCTCCGGGGTTTCCCTGACGCCAGGAGTAGCGCCCGGCGCGCGCGCTCCGCGCCCGTCCGCGGCTCCGGGGAGTGGGGGAGGGGAGCGGGCCCACCGCCTGCCCTCACGCCAGCCCTTGCTCCCGCCGCCGCGGCCCGCGAGGCGGCAGCCGGGATTGGAGCGGGGGCGGGCCGCGCGCGAAGCCCGGGGTGTGCGGGCGAGGGTGGCGCGCGCTTGCGCGTGCGCGGGTATGCGCGCCCCGGGTCCCCACCGCCCACCCCCGCCGCTCGCGGGCTCCGCCCCCCTGGCGCTGGTGTGTGGAGCCCGAGTCGGCGGCGGGTGGCGGCGCCTGGAACCTGGAGACCGACCCCCCCTCCTCGGAATGTACTGACTCCCCCTTCTCTGCTCTCCTCCCCTCCCCGCCCCCCTGCAGGAGGGAGGCGCCCCCGAGTCTCCCCTCCCGCGAGAGGGGCCGCGCAGGCCGGGCCGGGCTGGAGCAGCGGCAGCGGCAGCTGAGCCTGCAGCGAGGGACCGGCTGAGGCGTGCGGGAGGGAAGGAGGCGAGGGCTCCGCGGCGTTGTCGCCGCCGCCGCTCACTCGCGGGGAAGAGATGGCGGCGGAGCAGGGAGCCCGGCGACTCCTCGGCACCTCCTCCTTCTGGCTCTGCTGCCTGCTGCTGCTTGGACGCCAGGAGCGCGGCGCCGCGGCCGCCAGGAGCGGCTCCCCGCCGCCGTCCCCAGGTAAGCGGCGAGCGGCTGGGGGCGCGGGCCCCGCGGGCCGGGGGCGCGGGGTGGGGGTGGGGGCGGGGGCGCGGCACCGGCGGCGGCTGCGGTGTTTTTGTTTCGGATCCAGGAGGAAACGTGCAGGAACTTCTCTGCCTCGGCTCCGGTTGCCTAAGAGAAAGGGAGTCGGGATGGTCAGGAGTGAAATATGGTCGGGAGGGGGGCTGCCCCGGGGTGCGTCGGGGGCTCCGGGGTCTAGCTCTGAGCTTTGTACCCGGAGGCAGGTTCACCCCTCGCCTCTCTCCCCTCCCCCAGGCTCATCCCACTTGTAAGAGTGGGACATTCTTGTGCTCACACTAGCACCAGTAGAGGCCACTACACACCTCATTAAATAAACAATCGTATGGCCAATTCATTAATTTTCAGGAAAGGAAGGGGGAGGGGGGCTTGAACTCCGCATTCTCTGGCCAGGGATTTCCCAGCTAAAGTCCCAGGGACGCTCTGGCTGATCTCAAGGGACTCCTCGTGCAGGGATTGGAGCTGCGAGTCTGCGGAAGAGAGAGGGATGTCAGAGGGGCACAATTGCCCCCTCACAGTCAGTGGTGTTGACTTAAAGATGAGGACACCTTGGAGGATGGTTCCAAGCGATTATATTTATTAGTGTTTCCGTTATGAAATGCCTTTTGTATCCTGGGGATTACTATGTTTAAAGCCTGTTAACCGTTCTTAACCTAGGGAATTGTCTAGGCATCGGATTTTGGGTACGTGTAGGTTGTTTTCAAGCGGCAATCTGTGAATACATTTAGATTCAAAAGCCGTTTTCAGTTTTCTTCTGACTATCATAGATTAATGAAATCACCTGCATTCCCCCCTTTTAAAGGGACCAATTAACAAAAACGCCCAGCCTGCTCATAAAGACCTTACAATTATACTTGAGTGGGGCACACTCAGCAGTTGAAGGACAAATTATCCTAGCCCATAATCTGTTAACATTGTTTGACCAAGTTGATACATCATAAAACTTGACGAGCCTTTCACTTACTTTTGTGAGATTTGAAATATTTACATTTGAAAGTCATTTGATCAGGCACAGTGGCAGCTTTCATTGCTAAACCACTACTTATTTTTCCCTGATTTATGTGAAATCATATTTAAAAGCACACACCAATGTAATTTGATTGATAAACTTTACTTTGGATTGTCTTGCAGAGTATGTAGCTCATGGATTTTGCTATAGTTAAAAACTTTAAACATGAAGTACCAGTAGCTATTTTCTAAACAGATATATAACAGATATATATACAATAATGTTTCATTAGCAAATTAGCATCATTTAAGCACATTCAGCCTGTGTATGGTTTTGAATATACATTTCAGTCTTGAAATGTAGGTAACTGATCCAACCCTTTCTTTTTAATGGAGATGGGCAAGAGAAATGTTATTATTATCTTGGAAAACAAGTTACCTCATACTCTTGTTTAAGTTTATATGTAAAATTTGTAGATCATCATATTATGTGTGTTTTAGGTAATAGGTGGAGTTTTCATTTGCATTTTTGTCAGTAATTTTGTAAGTAAATAAAGTGCTAGTAATTTTATCACTTAGGCTAGTAGTAATATGAGCAGTCTTTTAGGAAGTGGTATTAACATCTATTTGTTTCAACATTAATTCAGTTGATGCTTTTTTACTTTGCCCTGATGAGGTGCAAGAAAGCATTGTTCATATATTCTCTCTGCCTTCCTAGCACGGTCTGGATAGTGAATAGGAAAGATAGCCATTTAACTACTAATTACATAATTAAATAATTGTGATAAACACTACAAAGGAGAATGGGTTTTTGAGAAAGTGTATGCTGGAAGAATTTAGCCTAGTCTGGGTGTCAGTCAGGATGTCTCAGAAGTTGACACTTAAGCTGAGATCTGGGGGATGAGTATGAGTGGAGGTGAGAGACTCACAGCTAATTAGTAGTGTAGTTGGGTCTAGGATGCAGATCGTCTTAGTTGAGTGCTTTCTACAAACCATCCTGCCTCATTACAAAGGTGAAAGTAATAACTGCAACAAGGAGTTCTGTCATAAGTTGAGAAGAGATCAAGGTAATTGAGAACTGAGTAAGCAGCAACTAGAACAAGCTGTCAGTAAATCAGGTATCATTTGTCAGTGGCTTTAATATTTACAGATTTTTGTAGAGTGGTAGACTCCAACCTTTTTATAGAAAATTACAGTAAGCAGGTGATAGGGGAATGGAGATGTTTGATATTTAAAAGTGGTGAAAAATAGTGGTGTGGGACAACAGGATAAATGGAAGGTCTTTTTCCAATTTAGGGGAGATATGTAGACCTTCAGAGGTAGAAGAAAAAGGAAAGAGTGAAGGGGCTGGTGTTAGAAAATGGTCAGCAACAGGTGGAAGGTTGGAAGAGAGTATGGACATAATTTGGTTTGAGGAAGGAAGGGCAGATTACTGAAAAAGATATGTAGGGAACTAGGGGAAGATGACAAGGCAGGGTGTCTGTGAAATGCAAGTCGTCTTTTTTTTTTCTGGGTGAAAGGGTTAAGGAATGCTAATTGGGTGGGATTGGGATGTGTGAATGGAGAAAGTTAGGAAAGTAATGTTGAAAGCTCAGGTGTAATCAGTTTGAATTTAAAGTAGACCATATCAGCTATTTGTGCTTTTTCTCCAGCAACTTTTTGTATTCCAAGAGCAGAATTAGTGAACGATTTTAGTCCAATATTGGTTGCTTATACACTAGATGTATAGAAATCCTGTTGTGTTGTGCAAATAATAAAATTATCCCTTTTATTGGTCAAATTGGAAAAGAATATTTGACCAAATGTCATGAGTAGTTTTGAGGCTACCTTTTCCTAGACTTTAAAGAAGCTGTAGAGGTCATTGAGCTCCGAAGAATCCTGTTAGAAAACTTTGCTTTATGCTGTTTGTTTATTTAACTGTAGTTTTCAGCACCCTTTTCTTCTTGAAAATTTTCTTTCTTGCCTTTGTTTGACATCACTCGATCTCCTGATTCATCTCTGACTTCCCTGATGTAGTTTTCTTTTATTTTTCAGGTCTTTCTTTCACCCACTCATTAAATATTGGTATCCAAAGTTTATCTCATTTTGTATACTGTCTGCTTAGCTTCAGTTGCTACTTGTAATCTAATGACTCTCCTAGTCCAAACGCTTTTGTGCATGCTACTTCGTAACTTCACTGGGTAGACACCTTGCCATTACACAAAGCTAAAAGTAAACACATCTTTGCTTCTCTTCCCCCATCCCCCCCCCCTTTTTTCCCCAAACAATAACAAACTGATTCCTGGTCAGTTTCCCACATTGTTTGAATAAATGCATGGACTTATCTTCCTGTGTTACCTGCCATGGTCATCACTTCCAACCCACTTACCCTTTTTGAGATCTTAAATCATACTGGACCCTCCCCTTTGACTTAGTCCAATAGCCAATAGTTCCATTTGATTTTTACTTACTGGATGTATCTTTTCATCCTCATTCCCACCTGGACTAACAATAGTAACTTTATAATTAATCTCTGTCTACACCGTTTTCCTCTAGAAATCTGTCCTCTTGCTAGAGAGCATTCTTAAATATTTTTCTGATCATAACCATTCTCGTACTTAAAGTCTTATTAGTTTCCATTGCTTGAATCTAAATTCCTTGGTATGGAGCTTGTGAGGCCCTTTGTAGTCTTGCCACTGTGTCCCCCTCCAATGAAAATCTCATCTCTTGGCACCCCTGTTATGTACCTTATGTTCCACCATGCCAAGATTAACTGCAGTGCATATGTTTCCATGCCTTGGCATGTGATGTTCTTTCTTCCTGTTAATACCATTTCCCACTTCATCTACTTCTGAAACTTACTCATCTATTCAATGAATTTTTTTCTGCTAGCCCCCTCCCCCAAAGAGGGTTATAGTCATCTGTCTCTGTGTTTTTATAGCTATGTGAGTACTTTCCATCTTGTGTTACTTATTTCCTTGTCTTTCCTACTAGTCTGAACCTTTGGAGGGTTGGGACTTTGTCTTATTCACCTTTGTATCCCTACTATAGCACAAGCACCTGGCAGAGAGTAGATAACCAATAAATGTTGAATGAATGTTGAATTGCCTTTGTTTTCAATTCCCAGAACCATACAGCACAATTATTATTAGTTTATATGATGGCTCTTCACATATTTGATGACAGAATTTTTGTGTCTGTCTTCCTTCTACCTTCACCCTTCTTCTTTCTGGATTAATATCTTTAGTTCCTTTAGCCACTCTTCACATTAGTTTTCTGACCCTTTGTGAGTTTGATTCTCCTTCTCTGGATATGCTCCAGTTTTAGTGTTTATTAGTTTTGTTATCTTTGGAAAGATCAGTGATCTTTCTGAGTTGTCTGTAAAAAGGGATTGATGCCTTGTTCTGCTTGCCTGTTAGAATGAGATACAAAAGAGGTCGTAGATTTCTAGGATGAATGCTCAAATGAGATAAGAAATGTGACTGCTCATAGTAAACTATATGAAAATTAATACAGAATGTGGAATTGTGTAGAAAGACTTATGAAATGGAGTCAGAGGATCTGAGATATGACTCACAATTCTACAACTTCCCAGATATTTGTAGATTGGGACTATATTAAAACAAGAATAAAAGTTTGCCTTCCCAACTGGATTGGAAGAAGAATGAAATGAGCACTTGCTTCCAAACTATAAAGTGCTATATCTCGGGAAGCGGGTTGGCTCAATCGATGGAGCCCCGGGGTTCGCTTCCTGGGGCCTTCTTATGAGGGCAGGCCGGCCCGCGCGGTGGGCTGATGCAGCAGGACCTCACAGCAAGGGGGAGATAAGCAGACACGGAAAGGACGTGCAGCGAATGGACACAGCAAAGCACAGGCAGCAAGGGGGGGGATAAATAAATAAATAAATCTTTAAAAAAATAAATAAAGTGCTATATCTGTAGAGAATGGTTTTAATGTTTCTTTATGAACTTTATATATTATAATTCTATTAAATTTGGAGGTGTAGTTTTTTCTGTTGGCTTAATCACTGTTGACTAGTTTTTTCTACACCAATAAAAATATTGGGGTAACATTAATAAATCTTGTTATAGGGAGCCTCTATTTCTTCTTATTTATGTACTTTTTCCCAGTACTTTATTTTATTAACAACTTCCACGTGGTTAGGAGGTATTCACCGTGTTATTGGTAAGCCTTTTGGCTTCTAGGTAGGATCACTTCAATAATTAGAGAACAGTTAGGGGAAATGGAATGTAAGATCATATTAACCAGAACGCTAAATGAGGTGAGTGGCCAGGATATGTATTCAACTTTAAAGTCTTGTGTTTACGATTTAAAAATTGACCTGCCATGGAACACAGGCTAGTGAAAGATGTTTTTATAAAATGTAGCCCAAATTTTTAATTCATTTCGAATGAAAAGTTGACTGATTCAAAAATTTGGGAAATAGAGACATAAACATTATTATACTGGTGTATTTCTTTCTAGTTACTGTCTATGTTGGTTATCCTTTTTGCTTTGTAGTCATGTTGAACGTACAAATTTATCAGTAGATGCTTTCCCTTAATATGCCATTTTCTTTGTTAATATATTATCTTTATCATTTTATTTTATTTTATTCTATTTTATTTATTTTATTTTATTATTTTTATATATATATTTTTAGGAGACACCAGGGATTGAACTTGGAACCTCGTATGTGGGAAGCAGGCACTCAACCACTGAGCTACACCCATTCCCCTGTCATTTTATTTTTAAAATACTTTAAATTTTACTTTAAAAAATACTTGAATGCATGTTTGTTTGAGATCAAACAATATAGAAGTCTATAAAACAAAATTTTCTATCACTTCTACCAATAAATTCCATTTTCTACTCTAAATAATCACTTTTAATACATTTTTCCTTTGAATTTACATATGCGTGTAGTTATATATATATATATATATATTTATTTTTTTTAGATTTATTTATTTTATCTACCTATCCCCCCCTTGCTGCCCAGGCGTCGGCTCATCTACCACACCCCCAACCCCCCGCCGCGAGGCCCTGACGCACCAGCCCACGGCGCCCTCACAAGGAGGCGCCAGGAAGCGAACCCGGGGCCTTTCATATGGTAAACGGGTGCTCCATCCATTGCGCCACACCCGCTTCCTGCCGCGAGGTTGCTGCATCAGCCCACTGCACCGCCCAGGCCGGCGTGCCCTCACAAGGAGAACCCGGGCCTCCCACATGGCAAACGGGGGCTCCATCCACCGAGCCACACCCGCCTCCCTGTAGTTATATTTTTAACACATGCCTGGGATCGTAGTACCAATTGTTTTTTTCAATTGCTTTTTTTCACTTAACAGTGCCTTGGAGATCTCTCTAGGTACTTAGATTTTCATCTAAACATTATATAAAATGCCTGTACGATATTCTGGTCAATGAATATAATATTAATAGTGGCCAAAAAGTAGTATTGAATACTTAGCTCCAGGCACTGTGCCAAGCCATTTTACATCTGTTAAATGTTTAGTTCTTTTCACAAGCCTGTGAGGAAGATGATAGCTCCCCATTTGTCAGATAAGAAAACTGAGTCTTAAAGATTAAATGATTTGCCATGGGTCTTACAGAACTGAAAAGCTGGTCCTTGAATCCAGACCTTTCCAACTCTAAAGCTATGTTTTTTATCACTCTGCATAATGCTGCTAATAATTTATTGTTCTTCTGTTGTGGATATTGATGCTATTTTCAATATTTTGCTATAAAAAAGAATGCTCTGATGAACTTCTTTCTTCATATGGTCTTTCCTTTCTATAGTTTGGATTGTATTCTAAAGCCTGATTCCCATATGTAGGATTACTGGTAAAAAGACAATTTTTGTGTATATGTGGGGGTCAGGGTTCCATTTATTGTGGAAGAGTAATGATATTAAGAGGAATAATTTTGATTAGTACTTTTACAACTTTTTCAAGGTATTTTTACCTTTAATTGCAAACTTTGAATACCTAAGGCAGCTATTTTAAAATCCAGGTCCCATAGTGTATTAGTTTCCTAGGACTGCTGAACTGAATGGTTTAAAACAGTGGAAAGTTATTGTCTCGGTTCTGGAGGCCAGAAGTCCGAAATCAAGGTGTCAGTTGGATCGTGCCGCACATGAAACCTGTAGGGGAGAATCCTTCCTTGCCTCTTCTAGCTTCTGATGTTTGATGGCAATTCCGGGTGTTCATTGGCTTATAGACATATCACTCCCATTTCTGTCTCCTCCATCTTTACATGGCCTTCTCCCCTGTGTTTTTCTGTGTCTCTTCTCCCCTTTTTTGTAAGGACATCAGTTATACTGGATTAGGATTCAACCTAGTCTGGTTTGTCCTCGTTTGAACTAATCACATCTTCAAAGACCTTGCTTCCAAATAAGGTAACATTCATGGGACCAGGGGTTTGGATTTGAACATGATTTTTGGGGGTGGCACAGTTCAACCCACAGCATATAACTTTTTTGTTTCATCTGTTAATTGAAGGGGTTGGGCTAATCTATAGGTAATCTCAAAAGTCCCTTGTATCTCCAAGTTTCTTTTACTCTGAAGTCTACACAATTGAGTTTGTGAATTTATCTCAGCTAAATGACCTCTGTCCAGGTCTTGCATTTGAACACTGGTCATTTCTGTTCTTGGATGCAAGAATTTCCTTTTGTCATTCTCTGAAGCTCAAATTATTGTACATCATCACCTTTTTTTTTTTTTCTGGCGTGAAGTGGGAAATGATTGGGAAAATCTTTTAAGTTGCTTGTAAATAGTTCTATTTTATTTTATTTGTGTAGAAATAGCTTTAAGGCTGAATTCAGGAAATATAGGTTCTGACTACAGATCTGTCTGAAATGAGCAGATATGCCTTTTTGAATCCTGAATGTAAAAAAAGGGAAGAGAGATGTAGTGGTTAATATCTGGTCTAACCAGTTGTGAAGTTATACAAGTTTTATTTCACTGAAATTAGTACTTCAATTTTTCTTGATAAAGAGTTAGCAGTTGGGCAGACTGAAATTAAGCTTGTGTGTCTTTGTTTTCCTTCTTAAAAAGAACCATTAAAAGGACATTTAAAATTGTATTATAGGGGAGCAGATGTAGCTCAAATGGTTGAGTGCCTGTTTCCCATGTATGAGGTCCTGGGTTCAATTCCCATTACCTCCTAAAAAAAATTGTATTATAGCAAGAAATTTTAAATTCAATTTTCCAGTAAGTAAGTTCTATGGCCAAAGCTAAAATTTTAAGTAATTTTGGCTATTTGCATACATGTATCTTTGAGAGTTAATTATGTACAAATGTACTATGGGGATGCTAAGATGCATTGGGCATGTTTTCTGTCCTTGGGAAGCCTTTGGTCTAATGTCAGAGATAAGATAGATAATAGATAGCTTAATTTGGCAGGTGAAAGTGCCATCAGTGCTATAGGTGGAAAAACACATTCTGGAATCATACTATTGTTGATCAAGGAATAATGCTGTTTTTTTCCCACAATTCTGGTTCTGCATCTTCAGAGTAGTTCTTAGTTTCATCAAGGCAGTAGACTAGGATTCTGAGAGGGAGTTATTTTTCATTTACTCTAAATGAAACAATTTCAGGAATGTCGGAATATATGGGAATGCTAATGATGGAGTCATCTGGTAGTACAACTATTCCCATGAACTTCTGGAGGTCCAGAGATTGATCGTATCAGTTTTCAGGATTTATTATTGGTCAGTAATAGCCAGTAAAACTTCCTGAGGCGTTCTGAGCAGAGTGAATGTTTAAAATGATACTACATAGAGATTTAATTTGAAATGTTTCTGTTTTTCTGCTACAGAATAAGTGAGTAAAAAAATCACCATGTTATAACTTTCTATATGAGGTATGGTTAAGATAATATTTTAGCCTACAAATTATAATTTAAATTATAGAATAGCAAATTATAATTTAAAAAAATTATTCGTAGCATAATTTTAAATGTAGCTACTAAAATTTGAGGATCTTTTCTAGTTATTCTTGAAAGTTTTTGAAGTTTGTCTTTTAGTTGTTTTAAATTGATATAGTATCCGGCATCTGAGGGATTGTGTATAGAACTTCTTATGGTGATAACCCATTTATTTATAGCAGCTCACCTACAAAGAACTCAAACATCATGCACCCTCACCTCCAAAATATAACTGAGACTAGGGAATAAGAGAAATAATTTTCAGATTTCATGTATTAAAGTTTCTCACACAGTCCCAAAGGTCCTTGTTCAGACCCTATTTACCTTTAATCCATATGCAGTCCTAATAAGCTGTGTAATCTGATTTTTAAGCCTTTTGCTGGTCAGAAGTGGATAGAAGGACTCTCTTGGGAAGGTTCCTTGACAACAGCAAGTTGTGACATTTGCAAGAAGATGACTTAAAATAAGCATACGAACAAAAAAAAATCTTCCCTTAAACAGAAATAATTGTCTTAGCCATGTTGAAGAAAAATGTTTTCCCTCTCTATTACTGCTAGTTGATATTGCCTTCTCCTAGCCCCTCCTTTTGCTCCCTCATATTATAGATGCAGTTGCTGTCTGGGAGATAACATCTTCCCTCAGAAATCTCTGGAGTCTCATCTCACCTCAAGTTCATATGGATCCAAGTTGGGATCTGAGGTGAGAGGAAAGGAAATGTGAAGAGGAAGGGAAGTGAGACAGCAGGGCTCTCTGCTGGCCCCTCCTCCTCAGGCCATGGCATTTGTCTTTATCATCACCAACCTTGATTGCTAAAATACTTGTGTAAAGTTTTTATTTTTATTTTTGGGTAAAGTTAATTGTTGGTTTGACTTAAAATTTTAAAACATTATAAAATTTCAAACTATTAAAATAAATGAAATCATAACTCCACCTCTCCTTCCCAGAGGTAATCACTTTTAATAGCTGTGGACTTTCTGTTTTATATACTCAGTGAAATACTTAAAATGTGTAATACACATATAACAAAAATAAGTTGGATTATGCTGAACATCCTGTTTTTCACCTTGTAATAGGACATCTTTCCATATGAGTAAATATGAATTTATCACAGTTGTTTTGATAGCCATATGGCATTTTATTTTATGGATATATCATAATTTATTTAACCAATACCCTTTTGGTGCTCCCAATTTTATGATTGCAAATAAATGATGCAGTAAACATACTTTTACAGATATCTTTGTGCACATGTGCAAGTGTACTATACAAAAAGTTTCTAGATGTGGAATTGTAGGATAAAAGGGTATGTATACTAAAATTTTTGATAGTTATTTCCAGTTGCTCTCTAAAAAGCCAGATTTACATTCCTATCAACATGAACAAGAGTGCCTATTCCCCTCACCCTTTCCAAAATGCTTTCTTTCTTTAAAATTTGCATTTTAAAATTATTAATGGAGTTGGACATCTTTTCAGATTTTTATTTATCCATTTGTTTCTGAGATTTGTCTATTCACATCTTTTTCTCATATTTCTATATTTAATCTTTAATTTATAAATATAAATCAAACAATACATAATTAAGAACAGGAACAACTTAAAACTTTATAACTGTTAGAAACTCTCATGTTGGCAAAAGATGTGGCTCAAGCAGTTGAGTGCCTACTTCCCACATGGGAGGTCCCAGGTTTGGTTCCTGGTGCCTCCTAGAAAACAAAAACAAACAACAAGCAAAACAAATGAAAAAACCAGCTCAGGAGAGCCCATGTGGCTCAGTGTTTGAGTGCTGGCTTTCCACATATGAGGAGGACCCGGGTTCAGTCCCTGGCCCCTGTTACCTAAAAACAAAAACTCTCATGGCTGCTTGTAGTTTTTTTTTTTTGTTGTTGTTGTTTTTAAAGATTTATTTTTATTTATTTATCCCCCCCTTGCTGCTTGTGCTCATTGTGTCCATTTGCTGTGCATTTTTCTGTGTCTGCTTGTCTCCTTTTGTTGCATCATCCTGCTCACCGCGCCATGCATGCCGGCTTGCCTTCACCAGGAGGCCCTGGGAATTGAACCCAGGGCCTCCCATATGGTAAATGGGAGCCCAACCAATTGAGCCACAGCCACTTCCCTGCTTGTAGTTTTTAACTTAAAGTGATTAGTCAGTGAGCTTATCAATGAATGTTAAACATTGCTCATTTTCACTTGAAATGAAGCTTAAGCTTTCATACTGTTCTATTTTTTTTTTATTTTTAAAGATTTATTTATTTTACTTTTACCCATTTTAACACCCCACCCCACCCCCCGTTTGCTGTTTCTGTGTCCCTTCGCTGGGCAATTCTCTGTGTCTGTTTCCTGCCCTCTCTTCTCATCCTTCTGTCTTCACCAGGATTCGATCCTGGGGACCTCCCATGTGGGAGAGAGGTGTTCTGCCACCTGCACCACTTCAGGTCCTAGTTTTTCGGCGCATCTTGTTTTGGCTCTCCCCTGTGTCTCTCTCCTGTTACATCATCATTTTGCTGCGTGGCTCGGCGGGGCCTGACGGCACACACGCCTTCTATATACATATATTTTTAAATTTTACCGGGAGGTCCCAGGATCGAACCCAGGTCCCTCCATATGGCAGACGGATGCCCAACCATTTGAGCCACATCCGCCCCCGATACTGTTCTATTTTGAAGGGGAAAAAAGTTAAATATTTTACTCATTGATTTGAGTAACAAAATAGGAATTGAAACAGATGGTATTACCTCTTTTAAGATTTATTAGAGTGAATAAGTTCAGTTAATGAAATACTTTAGTGCCAGTTTGGCTCAGGGTACTGTGGTGGTTTCACATTGGAAAATGGATAAAGAATGCAGCAGGAGAAACACCTTTTGAGGGACAGGATATGACTTCTATTTTGGACACTTTGAGCCTGGGTGCCAGGAAGACATTTCTGTAAAAGGTATTTCAGAATTAGGGCTCAGATGAGAGAGCTAGGCACGAAATGTATGGTCAGGAGTTAACTCTTAGAGGTGGTATTTTAAGGCATGAAAATAGATCATTACCACTTAGGAAGGAAAAAGAAAACCTAGGGAAAAGGCTTGGGTGTACTTCCATAGTTACTTTAGTCCAAAGGAAGTACATATACTTCTACCTGCAGAGGAAGATACCATTATTAAAGCTAGATAAGTACCTAGAATCAGAGCTGTGTAAAGCCATAAAGTTCATTTTGCTATGTGAATAAATGGAGTAGTACTCAAGTAATGTTGGTTCTTTATGAACCAACATTACTTTATGAATGATGTGGCTCTGGAGTAGGGTGCTGGGCAGGGAAGGGGAAGGCTTACAAAACAGTTCTGAACACTGTTTTCTGCTTTAAATAACATATAATAACTTACCGCCTTACTGGGCTGAGATGAACAATGAATGAGTTAATAACTATTCATGCTTAATCATTTATTAAATGTAAACTTTTTTCTGTCATTATTATATACCTGATGGAGAAGCTAGCTGAAAATACATGAAAATTAGATAACAGATAATTTGGCTTATATTTTTGTCTGATGGCTATGTATAATTGTTAAATGAGTGAGCTGTTGAGAATGATAGTATTTGTTTAGTTTAGGATAGTTAGAGCAAAGTTTCTTAGAGGAGGAGGTAGGACTTAAGCTGGTTTTTTAAGATTTATTTTTTATTTACTTTATTTTTCTTTATTTATTTCCCCCCTACCCCCAGATGGTTCACTTGTCTGTCCGCTCATTGTTTGTTCACCTTCTCCAGGAGGCACCGGGAATTGAACCCTGGACCTCCCACACGAGAGGGGAGTGCCCATCGGGCTGAGCCACATCCTCTCCCCTTCGGCTGTGGCATCTGCTTGCTGTGGTGGCACCGGAGTTTAGCTCTGTTGCAGCTGCGTCTAACCCTGTTGTGGTGGGAGGTGGAGTTTGCTCTGTTGCAGTGGGAGGCAGCATCTACTCGGCTTCTTCTAGGAGACACCAGGACCAAACCGGGGACCTCCCATGTGGTAGGTGGGCTCTGAAGTGGTTGAGCCACATCCACTTCCCTGTAGGAAGTTCTTGATCAGTAAACCATTTTTTGAAAGGTTCGTTCTTCTGAAGTTTATCATTGGTTATGTAATGGAGATGATGAAATCATAGTCAGATAATCTTTTAAAGATTGACCTGTAACACCATAAAAGAAGCTGGAGATAGTGCTTGTTCAATTTTTTAATGTCTGAAAATTAATCTTAGCATTATATATATGTATATATGTATGTATGTTTTTAAGACTTTATTTATATCATTTATTTCCACTTAGATTTTGAGGACGTCTGTTAGGAAACATTGATTTCTCCTATATTCAAAACCACAGAGATAAGTTTCAGGATGGTATATTTGTATTGTGAAGTTTCAAGGACTTAATTTTCTCCACTTTCTGAAGAAATGCTTGTTTTTTAAAAAAAAATTGTGGAAGATACGTGCAAGAGTGAACTTAATCTTTCTTCAGAGCAACTGGAGTTGAGTAGAGATTTTGCACTTTCAGAATCATCCTTATTTGTCAACCATTGAAATCTGTGGGTAAGAACTATCATAGATAACACTGTGGTACTAACCTGGAGCTACGTTCATACTTATGTTATTTAATCTACTTCTGCACATGCATTATATAATAGCATGATCTGGATATAAAATTCCTGTGTCAAAACCTTTTTTCTTTCAGTACTCACTGGACAGTACTCTTCCCCCTACCACCCACATTTAATGTTGCACACATAATGTTAATATCTACTGAGTATTAAGTTCCCCACTGTCTTTTTAAAAATCTGTATGTATGTAGAATTCTGTGTGTGGGGGGATGGGGGGTGGGGGGGAGGGGCTGTGGCTTTGAAATATAGAAATTGAAGCAGGATATGATTAGGTGGGAGTTTATTCATTTATTTTATTTTTTGACCTGGAGCAGTGGAGTTGCATTTTGCTCAGAGATTAGATTTAAATTCAATAAATAATATGAATTATATTAGGAAAGGCCCACACTGGAGGCTGATATTTCACCTCTCAATAAGTTGGGCACAGATAGTTTTTCCTCTAGTGTTGGAACAGATTATTACTTTTGTTGACTACCAGCTGAAGAGGAAGACTTGGACTTGGAGGCTATGTTGTACAAAAACATTTTTTTAAAATTCAATTTCAGTGTGGTGAAGTATTGACACTAAGACACACTAAAAGAAACTGAGCTTAGTTGGATGAACAAGTTCATATTTTATATTTCATGCTCATACTGAATGGCAGAATGGCTTGTTATATTTAAATTATTTCATATTCTCTCTGATATATGGTTGAATTCTTTTACCTTAAAATGTTTGTATGCTGTGACTTCTCTTTATTTAGTGAGTACACAAATCAGTGTTAGGCTAGGAAAGTTTACTTTTATTTCTCTATTACCTCCACTCTGTTATCTCTTTCTAGAATTCAAAGTAGTGTGTATGTTTGCTCTCTTATCTCTGTCCTTCATGACTCTTGTTTTCTTCTTGTAATGTCAATTTTGCTTTATGTATTTTGAGACTGTTATTAGATGCATACAAATTTAGAACTACCTTCCTGTGAGTTGTCATCATTATTGTCTTTTGTCATCATCTCTAGTATTCTCTATAAGCTGTCTTTTGGTTAGTGTTTAAATGGTCTATATTTTTCAGTCCTTTGACTTTTAGCCCTTTTTTAGTCTTCCACTTATATTGTCTACATAGCGTATGTTTACATTTTGTTTCTTAGTCTGACATTTTTTGTCTTTTAACTAGAGTATTTAGTCCATTTACATTTGATATTATGGCTGATTATTTGACTTTAAATCTTCCATTTTATTATTTGCTTTTTCTTTTCTCTGCCTATACTATATTCTCCTTTCTCTCTCTTGTTGCCTCCTTCTGACTATTTTCAGTTACTCAGTTTCCCTCTCTTTTTGCTTACCAGCTATATGTTCTTTTACCACTCATTTAATGGTTCCTAAATGCATCTTTGACTCATTACTTTTACCATTTCCTGGACAATGCAAAGTCTTTAGAATATCTTAACTCCATTTGTCCTTCTTATCCAATTTATATGTAATTGTTATGCATTTTAGTTCTCTCTGTTTAATATCCATAGGACATTATTTTATGTCTTTGTTTAGATTCATTCACATGTTTATTCTCTCAGTTGCTCTTCATTTCTTTCTGCATGTCTGAGCTTTCATCTGGGATCCATTTTCTTTCTGCCTGGAGAATATCCTATAGTATTTAGTAGTTATGTCTGCAAATTCTCAGCTTTTGTCTGAAAACATTATTTCACCTTCAATTTTGAATGATTTTTTTTGGGGGGGCTCTGGATATAGAATTCTAGGTAGACAGTCTTTTCATAATAAAATGAGGTATGCCTGTATGTCATTCTGTTGGCCTCTGACTGCCATTGTTTTGTGTGAGAAGTCAGCTGCCAGTCCTATTTTTACCCTATGGGTAATGTGATCCCTGCCCTCTGTCACTTTTAAGGTTTGCTCTTTATCTATAGTCTTCAGAAATCTTACTATGATGTTCCTAGTTGAAATTTTCTTGAGCTTTTGGATCTGTGGGATGATCACTTTAATCAATTTTGGAAAGTTCTTGGCCATTATCTCTTCAAATATTTCTTCTGCCCCATGGAGTTTAGTTCACTTAGGCGCCTTTGGATCTTCATGTCTCTGATGGGTTCAGATAAATAAGCTGGTAAGCTACAAAACCTTAGTTTTGGTTGTTAAAATGAGAGCAACAATCTCTTGTAAATGTTCTACATTCTTACCAGAGGCAGCACTTCACTTATTGAACTCTTAATTTCATTTGTTGTATTTTTTAGTTCTAGAATTTCCATTCTGTTTTCTTTTATAGTTTCCAGGTCTCTGCTGAAGTTGTCCATCTTGTAATTTATCCCTTTAAGCCACACCATCATGTGTGTTCTCATAGGGATTTACTTTTATATCTGTTATTTCTCTTGATTTTTTTTGAGTTCTCTTGTTTTTTTTCCCCATGATTGTTTATATGTGATTGTTAGGCATTATGTATAAAAAATTGTAGAGATAATATGGATGATCCTTTGCCCAGAAATGATTTATCTTTGTTTCTGATAGGTGATTATGCTAGAGGCACCAATAATCTCAGGTCACTTTGATACATTCAGAGATTGAAATGATTCAAAATAGGGCTTCAGACTCTGTGAGTTGAAATATATTAGGTTTACCCTTACTCTTTGGGTATAGCCCTTTGAGGTCCTTATCCACAGCCTGAGGGGTCTATCCAAGCCGCTCCTCCTTGGCAGGCCCTGAACTCCAGGTTTTGTCCCTTCAGAGCTTGAATCTGTAGAAATCTATGCGCCTTTTCTCAGCCTCGCCTGCAGTAGCTTCTAGAATTTGCATGTACCTCTAGGCAGAAAGCAGCCCCAAATGTCAGATTTATCTCTTTGGATTTTTTCATTTTCTGGATCTTGGTCCCTTGATTCTTCATTGTCTTGCTTGCTTTCAAAGAGATACTTTGTTTTGCCTAGTTTTTCTACGTACCCTCAGTGGGAGAGTTGGTCTGAACCACCGTACTCTGTCATCTTTGGAAGCTGAACTCTGTCAATGTCTCTCTTATTTTTTCTCTTTATTTGTGTTCTATGAGAAATTGTCAAGCTTGTCTTTGGTTTTCTGTTGGGTACAATCTGTCCATTTTATCTTTCTTTGAAAAACTATTCAGTTGTTTTGTGACTACAAGAAATCTTTCCTAATTTCAGATTGTTCTCTTTTCATATATGCAGCATTCTCTTAAGTTTCCTTGGGATTTCTACAGTTGAGATTTCTGCAGTTGGGAATTCTAAAGTTATTCTAAAGTTCCTTTTCTGTCTTGCAATAATTTTCTAGTAGAAAATTTTGCTTTAGTTGATAGAAAAATCACTCAGCATCTGAGTCTTTTCACATATTTTTTGGGGGAGATGATGACAGGATAGTTTCTGTGGGTTCTCAGTAATGCTGATTGAGATGGAGTCTTGAAGATTACGTGGATTTCTGTTCTAATATTTCAGGTCTAAATGAAAAGAAGAGAAAATTTTATATTCCATTAGTTTTAAATTGCTAAATCATTGATGTGGTAGTTTTCAGGAAGTAGGGGTCAAGGGCCAGACAGTTTTGAGATAAGGAGGTTTACTCATAAAGCATTGTTTTCCATGTTGAAATTCAATGCAGAAATTAAGAAATGAAAAGTTCAATGCTGACAATTGGTTGTGGCCTGAGCTATGCAGCCTCCTCTTCTCCCTCTCTCTGTCCCTCAGCTTTAAACTTTGCTCAATACATTATCCTCAACAACACTGGTACATCCAGATGCTTTGCCAGCCCTTTAGCTTGGAGGCAGCATTGGACCACATATGGATGTCCATTTCCAATGGGGATACAGATTCCTCCCCTGCCTGGCCTTTTTTTTTTTTTTTTTAATATATATTATATATATTATATATTTTTTACTTTATTTTGTACATTTAACAATTGAAAATATAAACAACTGAAAACTAAAAAGTAAACACAGATGAATAAATATATACATTTCTCAATTAAATGTAATGGATACATATAATTTTTTTTTGGATCAAACAATATGTTACACAGTATATTTGGTTCATAGTAACGCAGTCATACAGTATTTGTCCTTTTGTGTCTGGCTTGCTTCGCTCAACATAATGTCCTCCAGGTTCATCCATGTTGTCATATGCTTTACGACTTCATTTCTTCTTATAGCTGCATAATATTCCATCGTGCGAATAGACCAGAGTTTGTTTATCCATTCGTCTGTTGATGGACCCTTGGTTGTTTCCAGCTTTTGGCAATGGTGAATAATGTTGTTGTGAACATCGGTGTGCAGAT
>JAQZBX010028169.1:0-27941 GCA_029593785.1 Cabassous unicinctus
ATGGCCCTCCTTGTCTTCATGAGGCATGGAAACTCTGTGTGCCAGGATTCAAGCCAGGAAGGGATGGAAGCTGCCTACCCTCAAGGCTGCCCCACCTGTGCAACAAAGAATTTCCATGAAACAGAGCTGGGGATAATGGGAAAAGCCTCTGGTCCAAGTGTATCACAGATAATGGTGGAAGTATTGATTTGTGCACAATTACAGTAGAAGTGGATTGTGAGTTCCTGCCCGTTGCGCTGCTTCTGTTTCAGTTATGGTTCATGTTCACAAAAGCTGTGATTTGCTCTGTAGAATGGTAAATTTTCTTTATTTTCTATCAATTGGACAGAAGGAAATAATCCTTAGGGAATTTGGAATTTATTAGAAATGCATTCTAAAATAACTTGCTTTTAAGCATAATAGACATCAGAAAAACTCCATGCTCCACTTTCCCCTTCATTAAAACAAAAGAAAACATTTACTTACTGTTGTTTTATTCTGACTATTTGTCTTTATTGACTGAAAACACAGAATTTTTACCTACTTCTTGTTGTTCTGCAACCACAGTTGATGACACTGTTGAAATTTATTCCCTATGGTAGCAATATCTTCCTTAAATTCTATTTTTGTAGTTATGGTGAACAAATTTAAAAATGGATAAAATGACTTACCAACAATATACTTTGTTTTTATTGTCAGCATTGGACTTTGCCAAAAAAAAAAAAGACTTGTTAAAAATTTAAAACACAATTTTATACCTACTGATTTTATTGCCTATATAATTGTCATATATTACACATTGAATGAAATTAAAAGTTGTAAAAAATACATATTCACAGCTAGAGAAACTCCAGATGTTTGTATTTATTAATAGGAATTCCATACTCTTACTGGAAAGTAATGACTTGCAAATATAATTTATTGTTAGAGGTCATAGTATAAACCCATATCATTCTGAAAGAAAAAGACAATGTCTGGAATGTATAGTTTTTTTTTCAATCAGGATCATAACTTTCTGAAATTCAGTATTATTGCGTAGGAAGATGGGATTAAGATTTGATAATAGCAGCAGGCTTAAGAGAGTTCTAACAAGTTATTTTGTAGACAACAGGTAAAATGAGAGTACCTTGATGTTATAGGTAGATAATGAAACTCAGAATATTTATTTTTAGAAGGCACTACACAGGAGTGTTTCCTCAAAATTAATATTGTTGAGAAGACAGAGAATCAATTTTAGGCCATCAGTAATGACCAAATCATTCTGGCTGTACAGAAATATATGATGGAATTTCTCAGGATTCACTTTATTTTTCCTTTCAACCAATGTCACTTTATTCCTTGGCAAATCATATCTTTACCAACTCTGCTGAAGGAGAAGGAAAAGCAACTATTTGGTTGATTTTTAGAACTCAGTTACCCTCATTTGAAATATCCAAAAACATTTATCTATTTATTTTTTGTTGGTTCTGCATCCTTGGGAGGCTAATGTTTATAATCTTCATGTATTTTTCTTGACTTACTCAACATGGATCCAATAGTTTTACTTTCAAAAGAATCCTTGAAAAACATTTAGACATAATCTTTTTCTATATAATTACATTTTTAAAACTTTGCAATCTGTTTGGAACCCACAAAAACACTCCAGAGTTTTTTCACCACTGTCTTCATTTCTCAGTTTCGCAGAGTGTAGATAACTGGATTCAAGATAGGAATAATGATGGTATAACATACAGCAAGGAACTTATGCGTGGAGTGGTTGTAGGGCCAGGTAAGATGATAATGCATGGGCCAAAGAAGAGAATCACCACTGTAATGTGAGCCATCAAGGTGGAACGGGCTTTGGACTGAACAGTAGGAGAGTGGTTCTTCATGGTAATGAGGATAAGACTGTAGAAGATAAGCAAAATAGTGATCTCAGGGAGATCATTCCACTGTGGCAACTATTTCTATCTGCACATAATAAGTATCTATGCAGGCAACTTAGTAACCAGAGGGAGATCACAGAAAATGCTGCCCACCACATTGGGAACAGAGAAAGATAAGTTCACAACAAAAGATATCTGAAGCCCTGCGTGAAGAAGACCTAAGAGCCATGAGGTCACTACCAGAAAAATATACAACTTCTTGTTCATGACGGTCATGTAGTATAGGGGCTTGCAAATGGCCACATACCTGTTATGCCATAGAGACGAACAGTACCATTTCAACCTCACCTTGTAAGTGAAGGAGAAAGATCGGAGATAAGTATCCAGCAATGGAAATGGTCTTATGCTTTCTAACTAAGTCTGCAATCATCTTAAGGGTAGCAAAGGAAGCAAGAGTCATATCCACAATGGAGAGTTTCCCACGGAGAAAGTACATGGGGGTGTTCAGATTTAGATGGAAAACACTGTCAACAATGAGGTTTCCCAAAACTGTGACTGCATAGATAATAGACAAGAGTGGAAAGAGAAGGAACTGTATATGCTGGGAACTGGTAAGTCTCAGCAAAATATATTTTTAAACTTGAGACTGATTGAATTTCTCCAAGGACTCTATTGTATCGTTTATGCCAGGAAGACTTATAGTGAAAAAGAAGACAGCAGTAATACCATGGGGGTTGCAACTAGTTTTATTCATGTGGGTCTTTCGACTATCTCATTTGTCTGTGCACAACTACCTTAAGAAGATCTGTTTTATTTCTAAATCAGCCTTAGAATTTTGAAGGGGATGTGATTCAGCACATTTAAAGCTGCTCTGGATCACTGAGTAAAGCGAGGTTTGGAGTATTGCTAAAAGTCGTACCTGAGTAAGAAATAGTAGATCAATAAATCACACAGGAGAGAGCGGTTAATCAATGAATTAAGATGTGAGAGGAAGCAGCATGGTGTTTGGAAAAAACAGTGAATTAAAGATGGAAGGCTGGGACTGAGAATCAAATCTGCCTTGAACAGCTGCTCCATCTCTCCCTCTGGGCCTCAGTTTTCTCAGAAACACAAGGTGATTGAGCTTAAACTCAGTGTCTTTTCAGCTCCCAAATCTACTGGGTCTATAAATTTCTCCCTATTTCAGGTTTTCGTTGCTTATTAGCTAATTTGATTTTAACTTTTAATTAGCTTATACAATATCAGGTACAGATATAGCTTTTGTGCCAACTTGTCTAAAAGTTTCTCTATTATAAATGTTTTACCTCCTTTCTTAAGTAGTAAGTTCCTTCTTGAGTGTAACATTTTCATTATTCTACATACTTATGGTACTTTTCCAGAGGTGATGGTCCTACTGCACTCTTTTGCTCCCTGTGCTCATTTCACTTAGTCATTTCTTTGTGCTTGCTCTTCCCTAAAAGTGCACTAGTCTCTAAAATGTTTCTCCAATTTATGTTTCAAAATATTTAAAATATGCAGAAATTTTAGAGACTGCTCTTCTACTTTACAGAAGTTATTCTAAGGTAATAATTATGGGTATGTTATGAAATCTTCATGGCAACATTATTATATAAATAATAAACTGAAGTAGTGTAAATGTCCTACAATTGGGGCTTCAATCATATGAATTATAGGAACTTATAATATTGCACATTTGATAAAATGATGTTTGAGAAAATTATTTAAAAACATGGAAAATCCACACATATTTTTTAAAGTATAGAGAAAGGGAAGTTGTAAAACACTCTGTACAATATGATACCATTTTGTAAATATTAATTATTTATATATATACACATGCATCATAAATGTATAAAATTAACAGTAAATAAAATAGTAGAAAATGCAACTCCTTCAATCAAGAGATATTTTGTTCACTGTAGTGTGAATAGCAAGTAAAGAACTTAAAACACAAAATATACTTTCCTGGGATTCCCATGTTCATGCTCAGATTTATATCTTTGAAATAAGTGAGTGTTCAGCAGAGATATCAAAATAAAAAATAATAAAACAAAATGATGAGTTTGCTTTTTTATTCTTTATTCTAGCTTTGTTCTAAGTTTTTGCAGTCCCTTATAATTTTGGAAATAAGCAATCACTGGTATGGCTAAAGAGATAAAAATTTGGGACCTCAGAACAACTCGTCTAACTTGAGATTCACTTGTTCAGGAAGATTCATTATAAAAGAGTTTTATTATCTGTACCCTATTCTATCCTCATTAATAAAATAACCTTTTCTGCAAACGCAAAAAATAGCATATAATTAAATATGATGTTTTATAATGATAGAAGATATATAGGCAAGATGTTACTTAAAGATTGTTTGTGACGGGTGTAAGAAGTAGAAATAACTCCCACTAGCAGTTGGGTGGTTGATACTTTGGATTTCACAATTAACCCAAGCTCTGCCTTATGCAAATCAATTCACCTTGAAACCTGAAAATCACCATAAAAATTAAATGGATAGCAAATGATTTAAGGTTTTACAAGATTAAATCCTATACAAATAAGAGTTAATGTTATTGTTTAGTGTATTTTGGCACAGGTACCTTCTGTATGCATAAGTAATAGTTTGTTCTAAGAATTGAAGGAAGGAAATACATTGAATAGTAAATTGGAAAGGAATATCACAAGCAGTCTACAGTGGCAGATGATTACTGGGACCATGATGGTCATATTAGTGACACCTGAGGAGAAGGGGCTGGATGATAGAGTGAAATAGCTTTGTGGGGTACTGTTGTAAATAAGGATAAATCTCAGGGCCCTGAATCACAGGTGGTAGGTCAGGGCTGGCTGTGGGAATGTAAGAGTGAGTTACAGGGTGCTTTTGAATAAGAAGGGTATTATGTCACCAGAATAATGCAGCCTGGTGCTGTAAGGAGGGCATGTAGCATGTACATAACTGTTACAACATAGTACAAGATGTGCAAAGTCTCTCATGTTTATGAGACTTATTTGTTTAATCAGAAAAATGGTTGTCTATTTTTGAGTATCTTCCAGGTGATCAACTCTCAGAAGTTCAGGAGGAATTGAATAGTTTCTGCTTTTCTTTTCAAAGTGCAGATTTTGCAACCATTAGCTACTGCAACTACTACCTAATATTAAGTGTTCCAGGTTTTATTTGTATTCAAAATTTCTTGGCTTCTGGTTTATACATAGTACAACTCCACACTTAAAATGTTTCTAGGCATTAAAGGATTTGGTGAACAAGGGTAAAAGGGACATGTGCTGAAAATTCAAAGTTCTAAATTACCAAGAGATAGGAGGAATGAGAAAAAGTCCCCAACACAAGAGTCTAGTAGTAGTCACACATGCATGCCCATTGTTCAAGGAAACTGAAGGCGATCTGGTTTGAAGAGACATTCAAGCTGTTGGTTCCATCGATTATTTTTACACTGTGTGTTAGTTAATGGAGGGAGTGGGTGCAAGGGAAATTATGATTTTTAAAATTGAGTCAGAAACTCTAACCTCAAGTAGCTTAGCAGACTATCTGAGGGAATATAACTTGCATTTAATAAGTGATCAATGAGAAACTAAAGAAAATAGATGTTGACTGTCCCATCATATAGACTATGGAAATTCAGAGAAGGAAAGGTATGTTTTCACTGATGAGATATTCTTCTTAAAACTTCGTTTTCTTGATACAGATGGCATGAAAACATTATTTACAAGCCTGAAAATCAATTATCAAAAAACATGATGAAGAATTACTATCCTAGGCCTTGTGTTAAAAGTTCAACTGTGTTAGAGTTATCAAACTTAAGCATGTCTGCTTTCTTGCCTCTTGACAGATGCGATGCCACTAAACCCTTAACCCTTTCTCCTGCCAGTTCTCCCCCAACTTCAGTTCATGTTCCTTTGGTGACTGACATGATCCCTAGATTTCCAATTTTCAGACCCATAATCATTCCCATTCTTAAAGACACCTGTTTAAAGCATTACTGCAAAGTGAGTATCTGATTCATTAGAATAGTCAAGTTTGTGGTAGTCTCCAAATATGACCAACCAATATGTCTCATATCCCGGCTGTTAATTTCTTGTATACTTCCCCTTCCCCTGAATTTGGTCTGAACTAATGACTGGGTCTTGACCCATAAAGTGTGGTGGATATGATGTTGTGTGATTTCTAAGTCTAGTCAGAAAAATCTCTGAAGCTTCTGCCTGGACCTCTTAGAAAATATTGTCTTGGGCCATTCTTTTATGGAACCCAGCCACTATGTGTGAGGAGGTTTCCTACCAAGAGAGGTCACATGTAGGGGTTCTGCTCAGCATTCCTAGCCAAGGTCCCAGAAGACAGAAAGCATCATTCGCCAGTCATGTACACCACTTTGAAAACCAAGCCCATTCAAACCATCTGATGACTCCAGTCCTCAACATGTCATATGCCTTCAACTGTATTGGTACCCCAAAAAATCCAAGAAAAGATCCTCAGACTGGAAAAAAATTCATCCCAGATTGCCATAAAGAAAGAAAGAAAATCTCCAGAAAGGCTAAATACAAAAGAATACTGCAATAGCAACCAAAAAGACAATACTTTGTGGTGTTTTGGTATTTGTAGTAATGATCGAAGAAGACAGTAATTTTTTTTTTTCATTTTTTTGTTTGAGTTTGTAGTGGGAGGAATATCATGATAACTGTATCTGTTTGATGTCACTGTCTTGCTTTGTGCTAAAGAGTTTCTGCAGTTTTATTGCCATTGCTGATGTGCCAAAACCAAAATATTCCTACCTTACTCATCCACACATATTTTTAAGCTTAGATAGTCTTCATATAATTCCATCGAACAACATTATGCAACAGACTTCTGCTGAGGGAGATTGAAAACTCAACTGCCTCTATTAAGCCAAATGTTAAGGTAATTTGCAAAAATGTAAAATAAACCATTCTTTTCACTGGATTCTTTATTTCATTTTTAAATATACATATTTTCATATCTGTACTATTGATTTTAACATCCAATGGGTTTGTTACTGCTAATTCTAAATGAGTTTATTTTTATGTATTTTAAATATTTTAAATTTTAATTCTAAAATAATATTATTACTTACAACCTAGCTAAATAGAAGGGGTCCTCAAAAATTTTTGATAGCTAAAGTGCCCTGAGTCCAAAGAGTTTTAGAGCCACAGTCCTAGATTACCTCTTGATTATTAATTCCTCAGTTTGAGATAGGCAAGCTCATTTGACTATGATGGGCATGAGTAGAGGATGAAAAGATGCTTTGAAAGTACCTTAGCTCAGACTTTTCCCAACTGACATTACTAGGGACTTTCATATTTATTTTCCACAGTCAGAAGATTATTTTACTAATGTCATAAAGACTGTAACCTATTATTTTGCAATCCTCACTACAGAAAGCCAGGGTTTTCCTCCAGTCGTGGAAGTAACGTAGAAATCCAGATATTGGATAGATACAGCAGTTCAACTTTATTCAACATTTTCCTTTGTGTGCATCCAAGTGTACATTATATTTAGAGTTTGTAGGCTAATTGACAGACCAAGCTCCACATAGGGCAAAGACTACTCCTAGTCCCATTTCTGGTAGACCTAACACTAACTACATCTGAAAATTGAAGCATGCTTTTTCATATGCTCCAACAGTATGTTTTATCCAATATTACATATTTCTACCATTTTGAAATTCAAACATTCTTGAAAACTGTCTTTGTACATTGTTACTTATATTACAGTTCAGCCTAATCTAACCTAATTTATTTAAGAGCAATTCCTGGACTGAAGTAATGGATAGCAGATATTTATGATATTTTTAATTGCATTACAGTGTGAATTTTATCTATTTTACTATATAAACAGTAAAAGTTTTAATTTAGGGTTTATGCCTCAGACTCTATTAAGAGGAGTGCTCCAATATACAGGGACTATGTTATCTTTAAAAAACCAAAATCAAAATTAAATTTGAAGTGTATCTGACTCCATGGATTTCAGGTAAAGATGTGAAGTTCTACATCTTTTGAGACATAGAATAGGGAGAATTCCTCAAATAGAGGAAGGATTATTATAGGTATTTATGAAAAATTGCTAAACGTTACATAGTTTATTGCTCTAGTATTAACTTTCTTAACTATCTTTTCTACCCCCCTCTTATCAAGAATAGATAATGAACATCCTAACCATTTTGTTAGTAGAAGGAGAAGCGAAATCCTCAAAGATATTGCTACATTCAGCATTGTTTCAAATGCATATTTTCTAAAGATGTACAGTGTTTCCAAAATGGCCAAGACATGAAATTAGGATCAAATGGTAGATTATCATTCCAATTTTTTTCTGAGTGGAGGGAAATGTTTAAGAATTACCTTCAAAACTGAATCACCAGATAAGTTAGCTAGAAGGCTAAGCTCTGGAGACAGGTGTATCCAGTTGCAAAAATAAAAATACCAGTATTAACTTCGCTGTCTTTCTGAGAAGTTACATAGAATGTCTATGTGAAATACTTAGCTGAAAGACTGCTTAGGGTAATAAAAACTTTTTAATTTAATACAAACAAAGGGTATCACACCCAGAGGAACAAACCAGTTTACAAACATAATCAATATCACTTTTTGGAATTCATAAATAATCTCAAACTGCCACACCAACAAATCACAAAATATAAGAAAACTAAAACCAGATACTACAGTTTGGTTTATTTATTCCATTTAGTCCAGTTTGTTCTAAATTCATCTGAAGAGAAAGAAAATTAATTGAGATATTTTTATACCTATTTAATGGAAGTTGATGTTATTATAATCACTTCAGACAACATTAGGCCTTATCTTGTAAAGTTCACCATTCATAGGCTTAAGGCCCAATAATTTCACTCATTGTGTACATACCCAAGGTAAACTTCTACATAAGTCAAGGTGGATAAATTTACAAGGATGTAATAGACAAATCTACATATAAATAAAAATGAATAAATATTGGTATATTCACATAATAGAATATTATGCAATCACAACAAATGAAGCTGAGCTTTATGAAATTAACTTGAATACAACATAATATTGATGAATTTCAGGCAAATATTTGTATTAAAACTGCCTAAAATCTAAGCAGACCAGTTACCATAGAAAAAAAGGCACATTAACAAAAGCAGCTTTTCGTGTGGACAGCACCTCTTCAAGTCAAGGCATTCCTGAGGTGCAAGAGGACCATAATCGTGAGTGGGACAGTGGTTCTTTGATTTCGATGCCTTCATCAAAAGCATCGAAAGAAGATATGTTACAAAATGATTTCTGAATGACTTTCTTGATAAATCAGGTTCTTGTCCTTCAACTTTACTTCTGAATGCATGCAATCTTCCACCTTCCCTTCTGTCTATTGGTACATAGTTAATTGAATGGAATTTCTTTAGGTCTTAAGTATTTCTGACAAGCATTTTCATTTGAAAATTGTCTATACCTATACCACACATCCCAACTCTGTTTATGAGGCCTATTGAAACAGGCAGGTTTCTTATCACAGACATTGAATATTTCGCTTCTCTTGTCTCTGAACTTCACAAGTCTTAACCTATTAAATAATTTCCTCACTACATATTGAGTTATGCTTTAACTGTTTAAACAAAGTGTATACTATATATGCATAGAATATTTCTATAGATGCATATAATATTTAACAGTGAATAGTTCTGGGAAGATGGAAAATGAGAGAGTAGATTAACAAAGTGATATTTAAATTGGTTATTATTGAAATGTACTTGTAGTTCAACTGTAATGAATAATGTGTAAATTATATTAATTTTCAACTCCCTTTTCATCACAAAATTTATATTCTAAATTAGGTTTAAAAAGAAGATATATCAATGAGTTATAAACTCATCCATATAAAAAAAATTTAGAAATTGTATAATATAATATTATCCTATGGCAACTCTGAGAGATGATGATCATTTTTGCTTTAATTACTAGTGACAGAAAGCTCACTCTGTAATAGTACAGTTATTACATGATCATCAAATATTTTAAGTTGAAATATGTAGACCCTATTTTTTCCTTCTTCATTTTTATTAATTTCTTTATTTAAAGTTTAAACAGACTTCAAACATTTTTCATGGACTATTTTCTATTTTTAATAATGTAATCAGCCATCCTTATAAATAAGCATGATTTTTAAAGTCCCAGCTAACTTCTTACTCTTATTTGTGCCTACTATGTTTTAGACAATTGTCTCACAAAATTTTGCAATTACTCTTAAGTTCCGAGATTAGTCTTTATGAAGAACGTGGCTTAATATCTAATTAATTAGAAATGGCTAATATAAATTTAATTAATGACAATTAAGTATACAGTTCTAGTTCATTTAAAACAGTATGTTTGTATGGAATTGTTGTAAATTTGAATGCTTATGATTAAGGTATGTGAGATTGGAATTTGCATTTGCTTCAATTTTTTTGTGAGCAGCATCCTGGTATTTAGTTGTCTGATATCAAGGCTGAATCTGAGGGTTATGTCAATTCAATTCCCTACCACTCACTTAAGTGAATCACATGCTATTGTTTCTCATTTATAGACTAAGTAAAAAATATATTGCTCTTTTAACTAAGGCTTTAATATAAATATGGCATGAGATATTTGTCACCGTGATTGAGAAGGGATGATGAATGTGCAACATTGTGATTACAATAAAGGGTATAGATCATATGGCATATGAATATATCTCAGTAAACCTGCTTAAAAGTAAATAAATACTTGTGCAAGAATAGAGAGAAACAGCTATGTTAATCAGGGAAAACAAAGAGATATTGATAGTTGATAAATTTTCTTGTTTGTCTGTTTTTTCTTCATTATTATTATTGAAATAATGAAAGTTAATAATGATTGAAATGATGAATGCACAACTTTTGAATTATACCAAATGCCATTGATTGCACACTTTGAATGAAATGTATGCTTTATTAATATATATCAATAAAATTGATTTGTTTAGAAAAAAGCTATATGAACTGGAAACCCCTACTAAGATGCTATAGTCATGATATAGAAAGTTAGTATATTATAATGGTTTATGAATGGTCTTTGAAATCATAAAGATTTGGCTTTATGTCTTGGCTCTATGATCAGCAGAGAGAAATAGGGAAAGTCACATATTTCTTCTCAGCTTTAACTTTGTCTAAGAGTTTCATGATTGTGCAGAGTTTCTTAAGCAATTTCATAAGTGTGCTTCACAACAGAATTTAGACTGCATTTATTTAATGTGTTTTTTAATAGCTAGTCATGTTCGCTGGTTTAGTTCTAAAGGCATGGAACTTAAAATTAGGCATTCCACCACCTAGATATGTTAATAATCCTTGAAGAAATTTCTCTGATTTGCTTTATTGTCAATATTTTCTTTTGTTTTAATTTACCTAAATTTTACTCTGAATTCCTAATATTCTTTTCTTCTTCAGGCCATGGGGATTCCAAGACAGTATTCCCAAGATAAATATACTGAGGACTATTAGTCACTATTAGGTCACTGAGGCTTCAATTGGATGCTGACAACTGATGTTAGTGCTGGAGCATAAATTATTTTCTCTAGTTATGTCCAAATAATAACAACAGGGCATCAGAATGAGAACATTTTTTATGTGATCCTGGCATAGCTGAATTATTTCTTTCTGATATCCGTTTTTCCTCTTCTTTTTAGGTCCAGTAATTTGGTAAGGTGAAACTCAAGTTGGAAATCTGCAGAAATGCCAGTAATACAAGGTTTTTCCCCACTTGTCCAATTGAGCAGATATTTATTGACTACCTCCTGGTGCTAATTTTCAGCAAGGGGAACTTAGAACTTCTGATTCAGACCTTGTGAATTTTTTTTTTTTTTTTTTTAGGTAATAGGTGGTGGGGAATTGAACCTGGGACCTCTTTTTTGGGAAGACAGAGCTCAACCATTGAGCTATATCGGCTTTCCTGAGTTGGTTTTTTTTGTTTGTTTTGATTGTTGTTTGTTTTCTGATTTTTTTTCCCAGGAAGCACAGGGAACCAAACTGGGACCACCCATGTGGGAGGGGGGAGCTCAACCACTTGAGCCACATCAGCTCCCCATCGTGAATTCTTTCATATATCTAATTCATTGTGAACAATTTGAGTATGGACATAACATTTCCAGCAGGAGTTAGAAGAACATGGACAATTGATTATGATGTGAACTTCATCGGTCTGTGCTTAAAGGTTTTTGAAAACTCGTTAGGTTTAAAGTTGTTTTTTCCTTTCTACTTCCTATGCTTTTGATTTAGATGGTTTCTGTGGATTGTTCATAAGATATTTGTTGAAGGGATTTCAACAGAATACTTCAGTTTCTACACCAGGCTCTATACTATTATATTGCCCTTCAAAATGCAGGACAGTTTGAGAGTGACTCTAGAGCTATTCCAAGTTTCATGCTTAGCAGATGATGGGTATAGGAAAGGACAAAGAAGGAAGAGGGATCTTAAATTAAAGACACTTCAGGTCTAGGATATACTCCTTGGTGGGGGTGGGGTAGATGATTTGAATACACTTCTTAGTGGATAGAAATCAGTTTTTTTTTAGATAAGGAAATTATTTTCAGTGCCTCAACAACTGTATTATCCACTGGTACCAAACAGTGTTTGGTGAGGAAGTAAAAAAAATGAGTAAGAATTAAATTTTTTGTGGAGGTATCTGGAAGTAAATGAAGTTGGCTCCCTAAGAAAGAACTTTGAGGGAAAAGTGAATATTATTTAACAAATACATATCTGATATAGAATGGAATAGAACTCTCTGAGATGGTGCAGTTCCTGGACAAAATATGGCTAACAAAGCTGCAAAGTCCAACCACATTCCCCTTGTCCCCAAACACATCAAAGACACATGAAATTATCCAGTGGACTCTGAGGTAGGAGAATGGGATTCAAGGGGTCTACATGATTGTTACATCTCTCTCTTTTCTAACTTACTGCTGCATGTTATTCAGTGGGAAATGCTATTAGCTGCTATTTACTATTCAAAATAAATCTTTAAAAAGTCCATATGTGTTCCTCTAAAGTAAATTCTGGATTCATATTCTTCTTTGGATGACCCTCCCATAAATTTTGGATTTATTTTTTTACTTTAGAGTCAGTGACAGGCAATTGGTGAGGGATTCATTCACTTTCTCAAGTCCTTAGTTTTATTTTGAATTAAAATCTAATTTGCCATTTTATGGACAGTGCAAAATCATGAGAAAAAACATTAAAACCCAGGATAGTATTATCATCAATTAACCATCCATTCATCCATCTATATATGTGTTAATCATTTACTATTTTCTGGAATTTATGAATAAAATACTAATTTTGTCATTATGTAGCTCATAAATACAGTAGGAGTTACAGATAGTATAGTCAATTGTATATTACAAAGTAGTGTCATTAATTTTATGACACTTGTCTGAAGAGCATGTCTTGAGAGTTTTTTAGAATAAGGACAAAAAAAGACTGGGAAAAAAAGAGGAAGCTTTTTTTGAGGAAGGGATGCATGATTTGTGACTTATAAAATATAGGCATTTAGCAGAACATAAAAATAGACGATTAGGTTCAGTCTTTAAAAATAATCAAACAAGCAGTCAAACTGAAAATAGTGACCAAGTATCACCATTACCCAAGTAATTGATGATACTTAGTCTTTATGAGGGTGGAGATAGATGAGAAGTGGAAATCTAGGAAAGTAGACTGGGATCAGTTTACCTATAAGTAAAGAGTGTTAAATTCTGTTCTGAAGGTGTAGAGGTCATTGATGGAGTTTAAAGAAGTTTGTAACGAATATGGTAACTCACACAGACACTGTCTACCTTTCATCCTTTCTTTTAACCTCCAAATTGTTTGCTTATTTGTGTCTTCTCCTATTTGAATTTTATTTCTGTCACCTCCCTCTCTTTTCCTTTTTTTTTTTTTTATTCAGCCCCATCCTTAACCAACCAAGAAATAAATCAGTCAATTTATATACTGGGTCTTCTATTTATCAGAATTTTCTATTCTGATATTTTTGAATTTTGTTTAGAGATGAATTGTTCTCCTACGATTACATAGTCATTTTGTTTTCTTCAGGCTTGTGTGGTATTTCTTATTGTAACATACTGTCCATCTTGAATGTGTCCTTTTTATATGAAAGTCCATATATGTTATTAATAAATATTAATAATTTTTAAATGCATTAAAATTGCAGACATAATGACATTAGAAAGTTTCATATGTCTATTATCACATTTTACCAAATCAATAATTCTAAAAATCTTGTCCATTGTTCTTTATGTTAGTTTTACATATGTACACACCAAATCATACTACAGATTCTGTTCTGGAAATGTTTTTCACTTCAGTTCTGATCTGCATTCCTTTAAAATTACTTTTCTTTGTTCCTTCCACAGATAATACAATTCCAATGTATGAAGTAAATTACTCTGAGGTGTCTGAATTTGTGTTCTTGGGACTTTCTTCCTATAAACCAATGCAACATTTCCTCCTTGCCTTATCTACCATTTTATATGTATCAATTGTTATAGGAAATCTTCTAGTTGTGTTTACAGTGACCTTTGATTCTCATTTACATTCTCCCATGTACTTCTTGTTAGCCAATCTCTCATTTATTGATTTGTGCCTTTCTACCATAACAGTTCCAAAGATGATTTATAACCTGTACTCTGGGCACAAAACAATATCATTCCAGGGATGCATCCTGCAGATGTTTGTCCTTCATGTCCTGGGTGGATCTGAGATGGTGCTGCTCATAGCCATGGCCTTGGACCGTTATGTTGCCATTTGTAAGCCCCTCCACTACCTGACCATCATGAGCCCAAGGATGTGCATTTTGCTTCTATCTGTTACTTGGGTTATCGGTCTAATTCACTCTGTGGCCCAGGTAGCATTTGTTGTCCATTTACCTTTTTGTGGCCCTAATGAAATAGACAGCTTTTATTGTGATCTTCCTTGGTTTATCAAACTTGCCTGCACAGAAACATACACCTTGGAGTTCATGGTTACTGCCAACAGTGGGTTCATTTCCATGGGCAATTTCTTCTTATTGATTATCTCCTACATCTTTATCCTGCTTAATGTGTGGAAATGCTCTTCACCTGGCTTGTCCAAAGCCCTCTCTACTCTATCAGCTCACATATTTGTGGTGATTTTGTTCTTTGGACCATGCATCTTTATCTATATATGGCCATTTCCTACAGTTCCAGTGGATAAGTTTCTTGCCATTTTGGACTTTATGATCACACCCATCCTGAATCCTGTCATTTACACGTTGAGGAACAAGGGCATGATGATGGCAATGAGGAAACTGAGTAGTCAACTCCTGATTTTGAAGAAGGTCTCCTAAGTGACTAATGTGAACATACGTTGCATTGTGTATATTCCAAGAACTTCAAGTAAGACAAATTCCTAAATAATTAATGTATTCAAATGAGAGTTCACCCCACAGATACTTAAGGGGTTTAATATACAGAATATCATATTGGATTACTATGGCAATTGTTCTAATATGAAATTAAATATCTTGGATAATTCTAACCATAGTGAGTAATGATTTACATGATTTCATATTTAATTGCTATTTTCCAGTTTATTTTAATATACATTATGACATTAAATAGAGAAATAACACATTGTTTTGTGAGTTCTATGTTTAGTAATCTGTTGATACCCTCAAAAAAGATTAACAGACCAAAATACTTTGGTCACAGACCACTATTGTAGTTGATATTTTCCTCTTAGTTTATTGGAAAATTTTCTACATAAAAAGATAAATTACCTCTTCATTGTTTTTCCATGAAACAATGTTACTCCTGCTCCATGTTGATTTATTTATTTTTTGTTCATTGCTTCATTATTTATTTGAAAAATTTCCCAAGTATGTAATGCCAAAGATTAACTATTGTTTATGTATGTTTCATATAATTTCAACATTTTGTAATATTTGGAATAGATTATTTATTATGATGTTACATTGGATTATCACATTAAATCTCTATCTGAAAAGCTTTTTGTAACAGCATTACAGTCTCCAGTAAATGTTCAGGGAATATTGATAAAATGCATAGATTACAGACTTCAAATCTGTTCTAAGTATGGCCTCAGTTATTAGAGAGCCTGGATTCAAATTAATTAACATAGAAGCACCATATCCAAACTTAGAAAGCACTAGGAAATATACAACTCTCCTATTTAAACCCATGTATCAATACTTGAATATGTATTTTGTCTGAAAGAAAAATATTTTTAAGAGAGGAACTTAAAATGTGGAAGAAGGAAGAACAAAGCAGTAGCAGGTGAGTAAATGGAGGACTGATAGTGACTTGTAATAAGGGCACCTTGACTAATGTTAGGAGAAGACAAAAGAGGGAAAGCGACAGACTATTTCCAGGATTTGACCTATTCCTACTGCTCTTACTTTTGCTCCTGTTGTTTACTTTCTAATTGATTCAAGCTCTATACCCAGTTAGCCATGGAAATTGTGAATAAATATTTATGAATCAATCAATTCATGAATATTCTTTGAACTAGGGTTCAGATTTTTATCTGATCATTTCATGGTTTTATTACTATACAGCAACTACACTGCCACCTGTTTACTGACTAGTTTTCTCTACCACAGTGTGCATCTTTTCTCTTTCATGATATGTTTTCCAAATTTTTATTATATGATATACATGATAATATCATCAACATAAATTGTGAAAAAAATGTGTTTATCTTTCCCTTATAAATAGAAATTTGGGTGAAATTCACTGCTCAACTTTGAGATAACTCTCTGGCTTGAATCTCTGTCATCCAAAATTCTTTCTCATTAATATATCAGTGATATTTTATATTTTCCAGCTCATGATTATTCTGTTGCTTTATATGTATATTTGTAATGGACTTTAGTTTTCTGCTTTAAATTATCATATATAAACATAAAACTTGTTTTCTACTTGAGAATTATGCCATATTTCTGAAACTTTTGGAACAGGGGAGATGATTAAAATTCTAAGCTCAAAAATTCTGAAGGACAAAACTAAAATCCCCAGTCTTTCAGGCTGAGGAGAAAGAGAATCACAATCAAAACCGGGACTGTATATAATCAGAGAGCAGGCACCAACCAGAGCTGGGATGACTCTTATAAAAGCACAATGCAAAATAAAGAAAAACATCAAAAAACAAAACAGAACAAACTACAATGCAGACTGAAATCAGCTCAGTATCTGATTGGATTGAGAAGGTCACTGCTTAACCTCTGTGATTAATTGTAAGAGGAAATGGATTTTAGAGAAATAAATCAGGTGAGATTTTCTTTATAAACAATGTCTAATGCAAAAAAATTTTTACAAAGCCTGTTAAGAGGCAGGGACACGTGCCCCACAATTAAGAGGAAAATAATTAACAGTAGCAGATCACAAATGATCAATTTTTGAAATTAGCAGAGTTTAAAATAACTATAGTACATTTAAAAAGACATTAAGAGAGAAGATTAACAAATAGTAGAAATGGGGGATAGGTTTAACAGAGAAATGGAAAGTGGAAGAAAGATCCAAGTAATATTTCATAACTAAAAAATGTGAAAATATGAATTTAAGACAGACTTAAAAGAACACTGGATGCAGTATAAGAAAAGATTGCCAAATTGAAAACACAGATCCATAAAAACTATCAAAATTGAAGCATGGAAATATAAATTCCCTGGATCCACAGATGGGCAGCTTTACAAACATAATTAATTGGATTATTTGAATGCACAAAGCCAAAGATCCATGATAGCATAAAAAAAATCCAGTGCACATTTCTTGATGATTCACTAATGGAGTACTTTTCAGATGGCCACCTAATGATTGGATGCCATTGACACAAGTAGCATCATCTTACCCACTCCAAAAATGTCCAAAGAAAATCTGGTATATGCAGCCTCCAAAGGAGACTGTCTTGTTTTCCTTGTGTAAGTCTTTAATCATTTTAGTTGTAATGACAGAGGAAATGTAAAAGTCATTGAAAGAGGGATTGGCTTACAAGAAGAAAAAGTAGAAATGTACTTCTACTTCATCACTGTACTTCTACAGTGATGGCTAAGAGGATGGTGAAGCTGTTGTATAATATGGTGACCAAATAAAATGAAGAATATATCAGAGAAAGGCCTGGAACAATATGAATGGCAAAGTACAAGAATAATAAATTCAGACCCCAGAGTTTGGTTTATATTTTCTACTTAGCGAAGTTGATTCTGAATTAATCTAAAGAGAATGATGTGAAATTAAATCTCAACTTGATGTGAGTCAAGCGAATATTTTATACATATTTGAAGAATGGCATAATAACATAATAACTTTGGACAACATGTAGCTATAACTTAAAGGTCACATTCATATGGTAAACTCCTGCATATGTATATGAGGATACATTCAGAAGAATGGAATTGACATTGAATTTTATAAGTCCATAATGAATAAATGTTGGCATATTTACAAAATGGAATATTATTAATGTCACAACAAATTATAATATCACAACAAATTAAGCACAGCAACATGAAATTAATTTGAAATACAAAATTATATTCATTGATTTAAAGAGTATATATGTTATCAAACCTAACTCTAGAAGTTATTTTTTAAAAAATACCAGTTACCATAGGAAAAAAGCAACATCAACAAAACCAGATTTCATCCTGGAAAGCACCTCTTCAAGTCAAGGCATTCCTGAGGTGGGAGAGGACCACAATTGTGAGGGGTCAGTGATTCTTTAATGTGGGGGATTGATGATAGCTTTGTAAGAAGATATGTGCTACTTAATTTCTGAATGTGATAAATTAGGTTCCTGTCTGTCTAAGTGACAGTTGGATGTAACTGGCAAATCTTCCTTCTATGTTTATTGCTATATAGTTGCTTAGAATGGAATTTACTTAGGTTTAAATATTTTCTTAGTAGACTTTGTGTTTCAAAATTGTCTATACCTATATTACGGGTGCTAATTATGATTCTAAGTACTATTCATACTGACAGATTTCATATCATAGACATTGAATCTTAGAGTTAATGTCTTGTTTCTCTGGTTTCCCAATTTCACAAGGCTTAGCCTATTGGAAAAATCACAATATATTCCTCAGTATATATTCAGTTATCATCTTTGTGCTAAACAAGGGAAATACTACATATGCATCAACCATGTTCAAGTTTCAAATGAAAATATTTAATTGTGAATACTTTTGGGAAGCTAGGAAATGAGAGAAAAGTTCAACAAAGTAATATTTAAATCAGTGAATGTTGAGATGTACTTGTGACTCAAGAGTAATGAACAACATATGAATTCTTTTGGTTTCCAACTCCCTTTTCAGCATTTAACATATATTCAAAATTAGATTTCAAAAGAAGACATATAAATATGTTATAAATCCTTCCATATGAACATATTATAATTTATCTAATATAATTTTATCCTTTGGTAATTCTGAGGTATGATTATCATTTTTACTTTAATTTCTAGTGACAGAAAGCTCACTGACGAATAGTGCAGTTGTTACATATTCATCATTTCTTTGAAGCTGAAATATCTAAACCCTATTCTTTCTCATCACTGTGTGTGTGTATGTATGTATTTAACTTTTAAACAGATTTCAACTCTTTTTCTTTGATTCTCTATTGTTTTATTTCCACTTTTTCTGTTTTTTAAAAGATACTTCAATTACATAAATGTTACAAAGAATATATAGGGGATTCCCATATGCCCAACTCCCCACACTTCCCACATTTTCCCACATTAGCAACATCTTTCTTCAGTGTGGTACATTCATTGCAATTGATAAACACATTTTGGAGCATTGCCACTAAGCATGGATTATACTTTACATTGCAGTTTATACTCTTTCCCATTCAGACTCTGTAGGTTATGGCCGGATATATAATGGCCTGTATCTGTCATTGTAATGTCATTCAGATGATTCCCAAGTCCCAAAATTGCCCCCTATTACACCTGTTTTTCCCTCTCCCTAACCCCAGAACATCCATGGGTCATTGCTTCCATAGCAATGGCATTTCTTCCATTGCTAGAATCACAAGTAGTCTATACTAGAATACTAGTAAGTTTATTTTTGTCCATAGTTTGTTTCCCAGTCCTGAGGACTCTGGGATGGTGATGCCCACTCCACCATTAATTGAGGGCGGCTTTGGTCCCATACATCCCATGGATGGGACTCTCTTGCTTGCAGTTGTAGGCACTCTCGGTTCCTTAGTATGTTGTTTGTCCATCATCTCCTCCCTGTTAGTTGTCCTGGGTGAGTCCATTGAAATGGAGAGTAGATGTTGCAACTCCATTGAGATTCAGGGCTCAGCTGGCACATGGATAACCCAAAGATTCAAGTCTCTTGGATGTGAACCTACCAACTCTAGTACTAATTACAGGTTCAAATAGAAGGACAGAAGAGTCATGCATAGGGAAGCCACCACAGAGTCTAACTCAGTCATGCTGAGGAACATAAATACCAGATTTGGGCCCACTGGCAAGGGGCCAAATTCCTGAGCTCTCTGCCCTGACTATAGTGTCTGGATGTCTCCACATCCCTGAGGAGCTCTGCTATTTGGGGTTGTATCTACTTTGACTGTCAATGAAATCCTGTTGTGATTACATAAGCGCTACCTCCGGGATGGCTTCCAGACTCACTTTGAATTCTCTTAGACATACAAACTCATTTGTCTTTAGCTTTTCTCCCTTTTGGTCAAGCTGTTATTTTTTTAAATTTTTATTTATTTATTTATTTTCCAAGTGCATTGCTTGTTATTACTTGGTAACATTCCCTCAGTGCTGGGGAGGCTCATTCCCAGAGACACGTCCCACACTGGGGGAATTTATTGCTTTTATATGTTGAGGTTGGCTTAGAGAGAGTCCACATTTGAGCAATAAGTAGTCTCCCCATAGGTAACTCTTAGGCACTCTACATCACTAAGCTAAGTTTCCAAGGGCTCATAAGCATAGTCATCAATATCAAGGATCCTTCAATGGAGCATCCTCCTTCACAATTCATTGTCCTTGTACTTGGGACATTTTTGTTGTTCCATTAGAGAATGTGCCAGAGCTCCCCTAGATGGGAATTTATTTTTGGTTATTATGTTAATCTCCACCCATTGTGACAATGCCCCATTAGCATTTGAACACATTTATATGCCTTATAAGTATACTCAGGTGAACTGCCTCCCATGTATCCTCCCTCACTGACACCCCACACCAATGATCCTTTCTTACACAGTTATAACCCTTCTGTGATCTAAAACTTCTTCAAAAATGAAGCCAAAAAAATAGCCACATACAATTAATAAGAAAATGAAATAGTAATGTTAGTTTTATACATAAGAAGTAAAATACAGAAGGAATTAATGAAAAGTAAAAATAGAATAATATTTTAAGAATTGGAATATTTAAAAATAATGAAAAAAAATTGAAGAAAAAAATTTTTTTCCTCTTTGCTTTTCACCACTGTAAGATGGCTGTCCTGTGTGTAGAGTGACATTTTCTTCCATTTATTCTCCCAGTGTCTTACTTTTTTTTTTTTTTTCCATTTTTTCTTCAGAGAAGTTTTAAGTCACAGTAGAGTCACATACAGAAAAATACAGGGGATTCCCATATACCCAACATCCTCCCCATTTTCCCCTTTCCCCCATCAATAACATTTTATAAGTGGATGGTACATTTGTGAAAATTGATGCATAAATATTGAAACATAGCTACTAACCATCATCAATGTTTCGCAAATTTGGTTTACATTTTGGACCACATACTTTTATAAGATTTGATAAAATTTAACGTGGCCTATATCCATCTTTGCAAGATCATGCAGAACACTTTCATCACCCCAAAAATGCCCCCTGTTCCATCTATTTTATTCCTCCTTCTACCTCTTCTTTGGGCCCATGGTGACCACCAGGCTTCACTCCTTGAAGGACAAGATTCATAGATACTTGCATCTTCACTGAGGGCTTGACGCACTGGTCTGTCCTCCCTTATTAGGTACCGCCGATGAAGTAACTCCCGTACCTCAGAGAACAGAGCGGCCTCCCTAGGATGGGAGTCCAACACCATCCCACTCTTTTTGTGGGTCTCTACTCACCGATACAACATGCTATGTCAAAATAATCATTCACACGCACCCTATAAGCCTGCCCCAGGTGCGCCCTGGCCCAAATGCCTCCCATTCAACACCCTAAACCAGTAACCTTTCCTTGTCATATTGCCAAATAAGCATTCCCAACATTGTAATTTCAACCACATACCCACCAATCCTGTGTTCAACTATTCCCTCCCCTAACCCTTCCCCATTTCTATGGATGATCCAACCCACACTTCCCACCCTCCTGACCCTGCACCCCTGTCAAACCTGCACCACCCAACCCAATATTATCACTATAACCCTGTCATGTCACTTTACTGCACAACTACATGGTTCTACCTTGTCACCTATTTTGCACGTATGGGCATTAGCTCACAACCTTCTTCTTCCTTTATATTTCCTGTAAACCTATCTTGCAGACTCTAGCTCTGTGGTTCTACTCAGTTTGCTTAATTTATATCAGTGAGGTCATGTAATATCTGTCCTTCAATGTGTGACTTGCTTCACTCAAGATAAGGTCCTCAAGGCTCATCTATGCTGTCCTGTGTGTTAGTACTGTATTCCTTCTTACAGCTGAGTAATATTCCATCCTATGTATATGCCGCATTTAGTTTATTCATTCATCAGTTGATGGGCATTTGGATTGATTCCAACTTTTAGCAATAGTGAATAATGCTGCTGTGAACATTGGTGTGCATATATCTGTTCATGTCTTTGCTTTCAATTCTCCTGGTTATATACCAGCAGTGGAATTGCTGTATCATATGGCAGATTCATAGTTAGGTTTTTTGAGGACCCGTCAAACTGTCCCCCACAATGGCTGCACAATTCTATATTCCCACCAGCAGTGGATGAGGTTTTCACATTCCTCCACATCCTCTTGAACACTTGTAGTCCTCTGTGGATATAAGATGGTATCTCATTGTAGTTTTGATTTGAATTTCCCTAGCAGCTAGTGATGTTGAGCATCTTTTCATGTGCTTATTATCCATTTGTATTTCTTCTTTGGAGAAGTGTCTATTCAAATCACTTTCCCATTTTTTAAAGGTTTATTTATCTTTTTATTTTCAAGGTGTAGGATTTCTTTATATATGATAGATAATAGACTTCTATCAGATATATGGTTACCTAATATTTTCTCCCATAGAAAATAGGCTGTGTTTTCACTTTCTTGATAAACTCCTTTGAGGTGCAAAAGTTTTAATTTTGAGGAGGTCCCATTTGGCTATTTTTTTCTTTTGCTTCTCATGCTTTGGGTGTGAAATTCATGAAATCATTTCTTATTACAAGGTCCTGTAGATGTTTCCCTACATTATCTTCTGATGTCTTAATAGTCTTGGCTCTTATTTTTAGAACTTTGATCCATCTTGAGTTAATTTTTGTATAAGGTGTGAGATGTTTTTCATATCTTATTCTTTTGATTATGGATATCAAGTTCTCCAAGGACCATTTGTTGAAGAGGCCATTTTCTTCCAGTTGAGTGGGTTTGGTGGCCTTTTTTAATATCAGATGACTGTATATGCAAGGATCTTTATCAGAACTCTCAGTTTGGTTCCATTGGTCAGTATGTCTATGTTTGTGCCAATACCATGCACCTTTGACCACTGTAGCTTTGTATTATGTTTTAAAGTCAGGTAGTGTGATTCCTCTGATTTCATTTTTCTTTTTAAATATATTTTTGACTATGCAGAGTCTCTTGCCCTTCCAAATAAATTTCATATTTAGTTTTTCCAGTTCAGTAAAAAAATGCTGTGTTGATTTTTATTGGGATTGTGTTAAGTCTGTATATCAGTTTGGATAGGATAGACATCTTAATGATGTTTAGTCTTCCTGTCCATGAATAGGAAATATTCTTCCATTTATTTAAGTTTTATTTGATTTCCTTTAAGAGTGTTATGTAATTTTCTGCATAGAAGTCATTTACGTCTTTAGTTAAATTTATTCCTAGTTATTTGATTCTTTTTAGTTGCTATTGTAAATGGTATTTTTTTCCTGATTTCCTCCTCAGATTGCTTATTATTGTACAGAAATGCTACTGAATTTTACACAATTATTTTATAACCTGTGACTTTACTGAACTCATTTATAAGCTCTAGAAGCTTTGTTGTATATTTCTCGTGGATTTCTGTGTACAGGATCATGTCATCTGCAAATAGTGAAGTTTTTACTACTTCCTTTCCAATTTGGATGCCTTTTACATCTTTTTCTTGCCTAAGTGCTTGAGGAAGTGCTTCTCACACAATGCTAAATAGGAGCAGTGATAGTGGGCATCCTTGTGGAGTTCCCAATCTTAGAGGGAAAGCTTTCAGGATTTCACCATTGTATATGATGTTAGCTGTGGGATTTTCATATGTACCCTTATCATGTTGAGAAGTTTCCTTCTATCCCTATCTTTTCTAGTGTTTTTATAAGGAAACAGTGATGTATTTTCTCAAATGTTTTTTCTGCAAAGAAAATATTATGTTAAGAGAAGATTATGTGATTTTTTCCTTTTAATCTGTTTATGTGGTGTATAACATTGATTAATTTTCTTATATTGAATCATCCTTGCAAGCCGGGGATGAAGCCCACTTGGTCATGGTGTATAATTATTTTGATGAGTTGTTGAATATGATTAGCAAATATTTTGTTTCAAATTTTAGCATCTAGGTTCATTACGCAGATTGGTCGGCAATTTTCCTTTCTTGTGGCATCTTTGTTCGTCTTTGATATCAGGGTGATGTTGGCATCATAGAGTGAGTTAGGCAATATTCCTTCCACTTCTATTTTTTGGAAGAGTTTACGCAGAATTGGTGTCAGTTCTTTCCAGAATGTTTGGTAGAACTCACTTGTGAAGCCATCTGGTCCTGGGCTTTTCTTGGTTGGGAGGTTTTTGGTAACTGATTCTATCTCACTACTTGTGATTCATCTGCTGAGCTCATGAAATTCTTCTTTTGTCATTGTAGGTGGCTTGTGAGTTTCTAGGAATTTGTCCATTTCCTCTAAGTTATTCTTCTTATTTCCTCTAAGTTATTTTGAATGTAGCCTCTTATGCTATACTTTATTTCAGTGGGGTTGTAGTGATATCCCCTTCCTCATTTGTTATTTTGTGTATTTGCATCTCCTCTCTTTTTTTCATTGTTAGCCAAACTAGTGGTTTGTTAATTTTATTGATCTTCTTGAAGAACACACTTTTGGTTTTGTTTATTCTTTCTATTGTTTTCTTATTCTCAATTTCATTTAGTTCTGCTCTAATATTTCTACTTCCTTTGGGGATAATTTGTGCTTTACCTAATTCCTCCAGGTGTGAATTTAGGTCTTTGATTTTAGCTCTTTCTTCTTTTTTGAAATATGCATTTATGGCTATGAATTTCCCTCTCAATACTGTGTTTGCTGTGTCCCATAGGTTTTGATATCTTGTGTTGTAACTTTCATTTGTTTCAAGGGAGTTACTGATTTCTCTTGTGATTTCCTCCTTGAGCCACTGATTGTCTAAGAGTATGTTGTTTAAATTCTGTATCTTTGTGCCTAACCTGGTTCTCTGGCCCTTACTGAATTCCAGCTTCATTCTATTGTGGTCAGAGAAATTACTTTGTATAATTTCAATCTTTCTGAATTCATTGAGAGTTGTTCTGTGGCCTAGCATGTGGTCTATCTTGGGGAATGATCCATGTGCACTCGAGAAGAATGTATATCCTGCTGTATTTGGTTATAGTGTTTTGTTTAAATCTATTAGGTCAAGATCCTGTAATGTATTATTCAAAGTCTTTGTTTCTTTATTGATTCTCTGTTGAGATATTCTAATATTGTCTAATGGTGACAATGGTGTATTAAAGTCTCCCATTATAATTGTAGAGGCATCTATTTCTCCATTTAGTTTTTCCAGTGTTTGCTTTATGTATTTTGAGGCATTCTGGTTAGGAGATAAATGGTTATGATTGTTTTTTCTTCTTGAAAAATTACCCATTTTATAAATATATACAGTGCCTGTCTTTGTCTCTTACAAAAGTTTTGCATTTAAAGTCCATTTTGTCTGATATTAGTATAACTACTCTCACCCTTTTTTGTTATTGTTTGCTTGTAAAATTGTTTTCCAACCAATCACTTTCAGGCTTCTTGAATCCCTGGGTCTAAGGTGGGTTTCTTGTAGACAGCATATAGATTGGTCATATTTCCCTATCCATTCTGCCACTCTGTGTCTTCTGACTGATGAGTTTAATCCATTAACATTCAATGGTATTTTTGACATGGAATTACTTAGATTAGCCATATTATCTTTGGATTTATGTTTGTCATATATTATTTTTATTATTTTTTTTTTTGTCTTTTTTGTTGTTTTTACACTCTCCTCCAACTCGCTCTCTCCTGTTTTTTTCCTTTCAACCTGCAGAACTCCCTTAATATTCCTGAAGTGCAGGTTTCTTACTAACATACTCTCTTAGATTCTGTTTGTCTGTGACTATTTTGAACTCTTCCTCATTTTTGAATGCCAGTTTTGCTGGATAGAGAATTCTTGGCTGAAAGATTTTTTCCTTTAGCATCTTAACTATGTCATATCACTGCCTTCTTGTCTCCATTTTTTTTGGATGAGAAATCAGCACTTAATCTTATTGAGCTTCCTTTGTATGTGATATTTCTCTTGTCTCTTGAGGCTTTCAGAATTCTCTCTTTGTCTTGAGGATTGGACAATTTGACAAGAATATGTCTTGGAGTAAGCCTGTTGGGATTTATATTGTTTGGGGTGTACTGCCCTTCTTGGATATGTACATCCATCTCCTTCAATAGGGTTGGGAAGTTTTCAGCCACTATTTCATCCAACACTACTGCTCTCCCCTTTTCCTTCTCTTCTCTCTCTGGGATGCCTATCATGCATATGTTTGAGTGTTTCATTTTGTTGTTCAAGTCCCTGAGTCCCTGCTGCATTTTTTCTATCTTTTTATCTATCTGTTCTATATCTGTTTGATTTCAGATGTACTGTCTTCCACCTCACCATTTCTTTCCTCTGCCTGGTCAAATCTGCTCTTGTGTGCTTCCATTGTATTTTTGATTTCTGTTTTCTTTTTATGTATGTTTATAATTTCTTCAGTATGTTCTTCCAGTGTCTTCTTAATATCCTTGATCTCTTTTTCACTTCATTAAGTTGAGTCATGATTTTTTTTTTGGACAGCTCTGATTAGTTGTTACATGTTCTGCATCTCTTCACATTATTTGTTTTTTCTTTGTACTGGTTCATGTCTTCCTGCTTCTTAGTGTGGCTTGTATTTTTTCATTGGTATCTAGTCATCTGTTTATCTTTGTGTGTTTATTCAGTTGATTGACTTCTCTCTCTGCTCTATGGTTTTATTTTGGTGATTTTGAGTGTGGTAAGGTTTCACTTTGACACTTCATTCCTCTTATTCTATTTCCTTGCCTTTCTTTATGTTCTTTAAAAAAAAAATGTTAGTACCAGAGAAATAGGAAGAGACAGGAAGAGAGAATGAGTAATAGTAGTAATAATAGTCAAAGTTAGAAGAGAGACTGTACAAGATGTAGGCAATTGAATAATTAACCCAATTAAGAAATACAGAAGAATAAGATTAGAAAAGTGGAATAGAAACAATGAAACATGAATCAGAATGGAGAAAAATATAGAATGAATTAAAAGTCCAGAATGATGAGAAAAGGGGAAAAGAAAAGTAGAAGAGAGAAGGAAAGAAAAAAAAGCAGAAAAAAAGAAAAAATTAAGCACGGAGAAAGTAGGGGAGAGAGAAAAATGAGTACAAGAAAAATTGAAGACCAAGCCCAAAGAGGTGGAATGAAAGAAGAACAAAAGTAAATAAAAAATATAAGGATGAAGGAGGGAAAAGATATAGGATAGGTAGAGAAAATTGGGAAACAAAAGAAAAAGAGAAAAAACTAACAGACAGAGAAACAAAAGAAGGGGGGGCTACAATAGCATGAGATCAAGAGAGCAGCTACTCATTTTTTTGTTTTTTATTTAAAAAAAAAAAAGGAAAAAGAGGAAGAAGACAGGAAAAGGATCAAAATCCCAGATAA